>JABCKH010000525.1:0-12955 GCA_018851285.1 Lyophyllum semitale | reverse complement strand
GTGAGGATCAATCTGAGCCATATAGAGTTTCTTCCCTTCCCAAGGGGGAAGAGTGCCAATTATGGCCTCCATGCCCAACCCCGTGAATCTGCGCCGATTCCTCGGATCATGCTGAGATCAAAACTAAAAATAAGAATCACCACGATGAACGTTCATTGCAGTCAACCGAGGCACCAGGCAGAAGTATATGAACAGGCTATACAGCCATTGAGGTCGGTTCATCGAACCTCTATATCTGCCCATACCGTATGTCTAGCGAACCCTCTCATCTCAGTTCCCATGCAGCGAAAGCGCAGGGTAGAAACGTGTTTATCTGGTGTGGACGTTCTAGCAGCATTGTACTAAGTAAGTACAATGTATTGGTATCCAGAAATGTTGCCCTGATATATCGCATTCAGGTTGGCGTGACGACCTTAAAATAACGGTGGAAACGATGTACCGCTGGGTGTGCATTATTATTATGGGAGATCCTGAGGGGATCAATGAAGGACAGTAGTCTCGAGTTCTCCATCTTTCCGGTCATCGTAGATCCAGGAGATTATATCTTCAAATACACTATAAAGCACATCGATAATCCTCCAACCTCACTGCTTCGCAATTCCCAGGATCTCGTTAAGGCTGGCGACTATGGAATGTTCAACCCTGGTACGTGCGAATGGTTCGCTGTGTGGCATCCGAGATTCACTATGCCAACCTTCATAGATGGTTCCAGACAAAAGAACTATAGTTTTCTGAAGGTGCTTGACCTATTAACAGAGAGCCTTGTCATTGTCGACGATAATCCTCGGCTAGGTTTCGTGGTAGGTTCCGGTTCTCCCTTCTGAGTGGATTAACCTTATTTATGCCCAACAGCCTTCAGATGATCTTAAATTCGCTACCCTAGAGCGCGATAAACATCAATGCCCGTTTACTGGTGTATCTCTGAGTGGTCGTCAAGATATCAAAGCAACCTGGTGTCTACCTCTTTGGTGCGAACATCTGGCGCGTACCTTTCCGATTGGCTTCCCCGCTGAGAACTCTTATCTGATCGAGATTCGTATGTTAGACAATTGAACCATTCGGTTATGAAGCATTCCACGAGTATGCGACTTTGGCGTCTGACGTCCTCAAGAACAATGACCTCTGTGATAAGCTTGAGACGGCAGATAACTGCCTTGTTACAACGGATGGGATAGTTGACCTTCTCTCGCGCAACAAGCTTGCCGTTGATGTCGATGTGCGTATGTTTATCATGCATGGCGACCATATGTCTTGTCTGATTTGAACACCTTCCAAGGACAACTACCGAATTGTCTATTTTGACAAATGCACGCCGAATACCCCCCCTTTCCAGACTAGACTTGTTTTTAACCCTGATCACTCACACCGCCTGAGCGATACGTATCTCAAGGCTCACTTCAGATACTCACTTCAAGTAAACATCATTGGTGGTTGTGTTCAGGACAACTGGACAGATGACGAACTTGATCTATTCTTCGAACGGGAAATCCACGAGGTAGCAACAATCAACTTCACCCGCGCCACCTGGGATACCGACCTCGGAAAAACTGTCCGGGGCTGGATGCATGCTGAGATGCTTCGCAGCGAACTTGAGTTGCTTCAGACGAGCGACGATTGAGGATTTGTTGAATGGACCCTGATGGAATTTAGTCCTAGAAGAAGGCTAGTGCGAGTTCACTTCGATACAATGTTCTTATAGCTCATAACTAGGACTGAGTATGGCCCTGTACATCCTGAAGCAGTATGCGATCCGTTTTGAAGAAGAGGCTTTACCGGTATATCAACTGAGAGCGCGAGGCATGGGAGGTTCAGCATCAGTTCAAGCCTCGAAAAGAGTACGGGAAGTACCCTCGCTTCAATCATCCTGAGCTGCACGGTCCGTCACCTTCTCCGCCCCCTGCACTGAGTCGTTATCTGTAAAAGTCTGCGGTATATCCACGAGTACCTGTGGTAGCGACACATGAGAGGTGTCGAGCGAAAACGAAAATGCATGGACGTACCTTACCGTCAAGACCATCTCCCGGCTACTCTGCTCTTCTTCGACACTGCGACCTCTTCTGATTTGGCTAGATCTAGATGCAGCCGTCGTCCTTCGCCACCCGATCCATCGCTAGCACCACTGATATGACGGCCTTCCATTACCGTACTCTACAGCGCTCTTTAGCAACTCGCTTCAAGACAGATGTATGCGCCGAGCTGGGCTTACCTTAATAACGCAGAGAGACGGCGTATGAAGGGAGCAGATACTGTCATGAGATGTTAGCTAGATTGAAGGACGAAGAGATGAAGATCTTACCAAGGTATTATATACGATCGAAATCCTCCCTTCGCGCCCCCGTGTCGGCGGGTATGGTCACTTACGCAAAGGACAACAGGTTCGGGCAGCTACTGGATCGCCTTCACCGATAGAGTCAATCCGTACCAATAGTCGATCATTTGAGGAAAGTCACGCGCGTCTGAGTTGAATGAGCATATAAACCAGTCAGGCTGTACCGTCACTTTGATATATAAAGCAGCTCTGAGGACAGCCCAAGCGTCATACATTACCAACTCTCATTAACAGCGTTCAAGCGGAGCTTTAATTTCGGAAAGCTCCTGGCATTGTGCTCAACACTTGCGTCGGGCGCTGTTGAGCGCTCACTAGCGTCTCAGCGCCTTTGTTTGCTGCATGTTGCCCATCAATCTTTGTCACAGCTTGTTCCTTGATCTCGTACCTACATCTGGGCTATAATTACCTTGCGTCTATAATTGTCTCAGTTGGCATTTCATTTCACGGAAAATACCTTCGTTGCGGAAACCCGGAATCAAATAGCAGAAAATGACATACTTCTACAGGTACTGCAGCATTCAAAAATGCGCTGGGTCCCTTTCAATTTGTTCTTATTTTCGAATCTCTACATAGCGGTTTGGCAAGCCCTCGAGCGCTTTGGTTGGATGGATGTAAATTCAAAACCTCAGATCAAAACATCACCCAGGTGCGGCCGTAACAGATGCACCCCTTCCTATAGATCGACCGCACTCATGCAATCTATCAAAGGTAAGTAATTATTAACTCGTGGTCACTCCGAGTTGCCGGCTTTTGTCGATAGGCCTATTCACAAGTCCGGATGCTCGAGCTTGCAATTTGTATCGGGCTTGACCATGCAAAATTGTACGCTAGGGGCCCGTTTTTGTACAGGCTGCGTCGCTGCATAGACTGCAATACTGTCTCTATAAGTATCATTCATCTACGAGTGTGTTGCGGGTCAGTGACTTGTGTTATCGCGGTCAAAGAGATGGCGAATGTTAACTCATTATGGAAACGTTAGTTGGCTTCGTCTTACTTTTATGTCGTTGACTGACGTTTACTCCCTGGGCTGTGTTACAACAAAATTACACTTACAGTAGCTCTGTACACCTTCAAATGATACATCTGGGTACTTTTTTTGCATGCCCGGCCTCATGAAGCTTGTTTTTCAACGCGATTGCATTCTGCGATGGTCAGCCACAATGTTGTTTGTACATGTTTTATATGGTTGAAGCTTCAACGACATTTCATCCTCAACCTCAACCTCATCGTTCCGCGCCCTCTCTCGCCATGAATTACGAGGTACGTACTCAAGTTCGATCGCTACCCTACCGATTATTGCAGATCGTTATTCTCGTCGCTGCCTACTGCAAGTCACAGCCCGCTCGTCATCCATTCTATGCCGCTCAACCAGCGCCAAGAGTGGCCCACAGTATTCGTTTTCTACGGATTTGGTGGATTTATGGCACTCTAGGGCGACATTAGGTGCGGAGGATAGTATTGGTAGGGAAAAAGACATGGTATGTTTACTTCAACCTTAATATTCATGCTTGACCCCATGCCGATCGATATCGACATCAGACCAACCACCATGCTCCCCATGTCGACATCGGCCCCGATACCGGTGCTGGCACGCCATGCCGACATTGACACCCGACCCCCCGTGCCGTTGGCTATCACGCTCGACGCCCGACGGATCCCATCTCCCAGGACCATCCCTCGTCGTTTTTTAGATAGTGATTCTTCGCCCTCGTAGGCCGCCAGCGCTGTCACCCACGCAGCCTACTTGCGCTTTACAACAGCGTAACATATACGGCCACATCAGCTCCACTTCGTCGACTTCGTCGACGTCTGCCGTTTTGTCAGGACCCATCGTTTTTCGAGGGTAGGGCGGTTTTGGAGGTCATCCGGTTTGGGAGCCTGGCCGACCAGCTGCCACGACGAGTCGCGTGCGGAAACTACGTACAGAGAAGGGTTGTCCGCAGGGTGATACATTTGTTATAGAATGTTGTTACCGCCTATGTCTTTTTTTTCCGGAGCATGTTTTTTCGGAATATCTCTTTGTTTTGGTACATAATTACAGGGAAGACACATTATGAATAACGACAAACTTATCTGGGGATCGAGAAGAGTTGAGAAGACTTGAGGACGTGTGATAGACAGATTTTGTGCCTGGTGTGCATGTCACGGAAGCTGATTCCAGTGGGGGTGGGCAATCCCGGTGAGCACCCGGGAACCGTGACGTAACGTACTGTGACAGATCTCGTCACATATCTTGATACACATTCAAAACCAGGTTATACCGCTCTGTTTTGGGGCTCTTTTAGTCCCTAAAAATCTTCAAGAGGCACCTGGAGTAAAATTCCATAGATATTCACCCTATGAAATCAATGGAGGAGGAGGAGGAGTGTATGGTGATCTGTTTTATCATTTATATAACAGTGAACTTGAGTGACATCACGGCTATACTTAGCGGCATTTGTGATGTCCGTTATAAATAGCATACAACTGATAAGATCGGTTGCTGGAACTTGAAAGGAATAGAACTCGATGAGGACTTGTCGGATTCACTTCATCTAAGAGGTGACCCCCTGTTATTCTTTCCGCTCTACAATTTCTGTTGAGCAGAATTTTCATCTGCTGTCATTTTACCCTGCCAAATACCCTACATGATATAGAGTGAAACTTAAAAGGTATAGAACTCGGCGAGAACTTGGATAGATTCTCTTCATCCGATAAGTGACTCCACATTATTTTCTATACTCTACAATCGCTGCTGAACAGACTTTCAATCTGACTTCATTTTACCCTCAAAGGTACCTAAAATGTGCTAAATATTGGCAATTTTGAGGGTAAGATGAAGTCAGATTAAAAGTCTGTTCAACAGTGATTGTAGAGCATAGAAAATAATGGGGAGTCACTTATTGGATGAAGAGAATCCATCAAGTTCTCGCCGAGTTCTATACCTTTCAAGTTTCACCCTATATCATACAGGGCATTTGGCAGGGATTGCATGAGTTTACCACATTGGATGTTTCCTAGAGGCATTCTCATGGATTCTATGCATAAATACACTATGAAATATGGTATTCAGAATATCAGATCTATGAGAGTTGGGTTGTGTGCGATGTAATTGTACTGTATCAAGGCGAGCGTCACGCGTCGTGCATCACGCACGTGTGACCTGATGTCACACTAACCGGGGATTGCCCACCCCCAATTCCAGGAACAATCGGACAAGGGCGGGACTCGTCTCAATGTGGAACACCGTCTTCGTCGTGCGTGTTGATGAGGGCGACTTAGCCATGGCACCATATGGTGTGGGGAGGCCGTTGGTCGTTGTTTTCGCACGACTTACATCACAAGCAGATGATATATCAAATGCGGCTCTAAGTGATAGTCCACAATGTATGAAGCTATTACTCTACTAAGAGGTACGTAATATATCAACCTGTGGGCAAAATCGCTTAATTCAGGGTCTTCTCCTTCAATCGCCGGCTACATGGCTTGTCCTTTGCCCTTCCAGTGTTGCTTCATTCTGTTCTTACTCTGAGTTTCTGATACGCTCCTCCCTCCTCATATCCTCACATTCATTTGGTTACTCTAGTGTTTTAGTGATGGTGAACTCTGGATGTCCTTGTGGAGCTGGCTGCTCCAACCTTAGCTGCATGATCGATTATTGGAATCGTCTTAGGCATGAGCAAGACATGCAAGACCGTTTGGAGAGGCTGTTTTGGCTCATGGATGAAATTGAAGCTAGAAAAGTCTTCGATTACCAAAATCCTCTCCACATCCATCCACCGGAACTCCTGGAAGCGTCTCGTATGCATCATTTCTACTTCCCACTTCTAATTTTCCTCTGCTTATCCAGTGTCATTCAGTAATACAAGTCAATGTGAAGAGGGCTCGGACCACCTATGGCTCCAAGACTTGCCATAGTAGTGTTTTCCCTCTTAAATGAAACTCTTTTCTGATTTTACCTATCTAACTTAGGGAGATGGCGATCTACCCTATCAAAGTCAAAAACATTTCTTGCTTTGGTGCTGAAGAGTCTGGGTTTGTAGAGAATTGGGAACGATGGTTAGGATGTGTCTTATGTGGGACTCCTTCATTTCTCGTCCCTTCTCTTTCACTGAACATTTATGATATTTTCAGATATATACCCTGTTAATATTGCTATTCTGCTATGTTATTGCTGTCCTCTATACATCTCAAAGAAAGTGAGTGGCCATCTTTCTGTAATTCATTGGTTTCTGAACGTCTCCCTTCTCTTAGCAGAGTTGAATAATTCATGTCACTTGCCGACACAGGATGACGGCCATTGAATGGGAAAAGACGGAATAGCCATCATGTCTTTGTTATGGGACCTTGTTCTAAATTTACGCACTCACTTTTGTTTGAGCCACCGTGTCCACAATTTTGATAGATATCCGCTGAAGCCTGCACCCTTCATCGATGAACATTGAGTCTGACTGTACCATCAAGCCCGTACCATCAAGCCCACCCCATTGAACTCCAATCCCCTCCAAGGGAAATGCATGAAGGTAAGTCACACCATAGCTTCAACGTCCTCCTCATCGCTTGCCACAGATATCGGCACCTTCTATCTGCCAGAAGGGCGCACACTCCAAGTGATCTTAGATTAGATACAAATACGTCTATATGACGCAGTCAAACACCTCCTCCAGCAGAGTTGGGAAACTTCTTTAAAGCTTGTCTTCCGCGATGGTGACCATGACATCACGAAACGCAGGTACCTCCGCATACATAATCCTCGACATAGGGTGGAACTAACAAAATTACCCCTATCTGACTACCCACTCGCTCAGCTCCGTAGAGTAACCGCAAACTGACCTTGTGTTGTTCACCAACGTCGATTGTGTCATTTTTGTCGTGCGAGCGTGGAGGACGAAATTCATGCACTATTTGGGTGCAGTTCCGACCTTCGATTGACTTTGCTGCGGAACGAGTTCCTCCATAATCTGTTCAGTTCTTTCCCTGACATGTTGGAGCCATTTCACCATACACCTGCCATTGCCTTTGTTCAAACCCTCGTACACAACGAGAACACATGTCCTCTGTTTGCAGCCTACGTACATGATATGTTTGCCATTTATGCTGATACGCCCATGGCCATCCCTCCTCCTTTATAATGACAAAACAACTCCGGAACTACTTATCATCGTCCCAAACCTCGACATGGGTAAAACTAATCCGTGAGATTCCGTATATCACAGCGGCAATGGTTTACCTGTGTCCGTAGCGTACATAGATGCCGTGTATGTAGTACGGGCCCCGCTTGTTTCCTTCTCGGGACTGCTGGCTCGGTACTCATGTTGGTGGGTGATTAAAAATTAAATTAAATTAATTCCCGAAAGCCTACCTAGTTGTGTAGGAGGCCAGGAAGCTCCCCTATGAGTCTGATGGAAAAATTGCAACATGTTCTTTAGCAGGGAGGAAGTTAAAATATGTGTTCACAGGGGTAAGACGGCTGGGTGTAGTTTGTCGTTGCGTGTATACTGCCTTCCGTGTGGTCACATAACTTTCCATCCATTTTTAAATACATTTTGGCTTGCACATGAACGTTAATCTATCTATCTATCGATCATCGATCACATGTAACAGGAAAGAAAAGAAGAAAAAAAAGAAGAGAAAACATACACAACCTAATGTCTCGTGCGTTTCGCTGGAAGGGGAAGAGACCAATACGTGAGAAAGGAACAGAAAGAAAGACACTGAAAGTAGCATACCTGTTAAAGTGGCACCCAAATCCTGCTCGTCTGAAGATTGTGAGTACGATGCGCGCGAACGTTTTCCAGGATTGACGGTAGCCAGTCGCACTGCCGGATGCAATTGGGATACAATGTGGTGCGATCCGTCCTCGCTGCCACTTGTCTCTCCACTGGAGGTCTCGCCATCGCTGCGTTCGTCAAAGGCCGATCTGTCCTCATCCTTGTCTTCATCGCTATCCTCATCGCCTCCATCGCCGCCTTCATCATCACTAGGGGTAGGGCTTAGGTCGGCGTTCACGTCCATCGCATCATCATTAGACTCAACGTCGTCGTGGTCAGAGTCAGTACCATTGTCATCATCAGGCACGGGCAGTACGCAAGATGCTGTCTTGGTTAAGAAGTCGACAATGTCAGGACGAATGATGAGTCGAAGACCCGCAGCCACTTCCATGTCACCATACACATAACCCTCAACGTAAGGGGGAGGTGCTACAATCATCCATCAAAGTAAGGACAGGTGGATGACAGGCGTACTCACTGAATTCGCATTGAGGACTATCAACAATTTTATACTGAGGCCCAATATAATAGAAATTGTCCGTTATCAATAGCTCGGTGTCGTTGAACATGTCTCAGGATGGACCACCCCGCATGCACGCCACCACCCAAGAGTAAACTTCACTGGGTGTCACGTCGCGACGCTCACTTACTATACCAGATTTCCACGCCTTTGACTTGTAATCAATGAGCAAGCGTGCATGATGAGCGAGCAGCGGTCGATAGATGTAATGGTACGCATCACGGCCAGTGAGGGTTACATTCGAAAACTGAAAGCCACGCGTGGAGAACAACCAGTAGCAGAGATTGCGTGCCTGATGGACGCCTTAAAACCTCGACTGTCCTTTTTTTCCACATACGACCAGCCAGAGAGGGCGCTATAGAGCTCGAAATAGACACAGAGATATAGAAGCGATAGAACACCGTCGAACGTTGAAACATTGGGGAGGTGAGATGAATCAAGATCTGTCAGGGCACGATCCAGGAGATTAGGAAAGTAAGGCATCATACAGGCAAATACATACCGCGACCGTTAAAGATGGGGGGTTCAACCAGCTCCTGATGATAACAAGTCAAGATGCGGATAAGGAGAGAGTGCGAGGCGGGCTGGTGGTCAGTGTTGCTGATGCTCTCAGACCCAACATAGTGATAGAACAGGCCAACAATTGGGTCAATAAGCGTAGAGGCACAATAGAAGTGCCCGCCCAGGCATATGGATAGCTCCGGAGTGATTACGGCATGTGGAAGGTTTGGACGCATGATCCTTGAGAGCAAGGATCAGGAAATCGATACTGTATGTAAGTCACCAAGAAAGCTAACTCACAACAAGGTACCCGGCTCGAGGACCATGACCTCGACGTTCCAGAGGTCTGAGCTAGCTGCGTCGAGGGTGAATTTGCCTGTGAAAAGGTTGATGCTCCCAAAATCTTTGAACTTATCCGGATTCGGCGTAGCTATATACCATAGTTTTACCCCAGTTTCCACCTTCAAGAACGTGGCGAAACCATTTGCGTCGATATGCCAGTAATGGTGAGAGGTGGGTGTGGACGCGATCGCCCACCGCACGTCGGACACAGGATACGCATCCTTCGCTTTGCAATAAGAGCGACCTTGGACAGGCCGCCATACAGCCAAATCGGTTGAAAATGGAAGAGCAGAAAAATTGTCATGAGTAGCAGGTAAGTTTAGCGCACTAAGGGCGTGAGGTGGCGATGACTCCATAGCTTTCAGGAGGTCGATGGGTGTACCCCTCCTGAGCCGCTCATGTCCGTGAGCTGTAAAGTCTGACAAGAAGTTTAGGATAGGGGACCTGGTCGCTGTCCAACTCTCCCTCAAAGTGGCTCCTATGAATAGAGAAATCGAGCAATTTTCTGAGCAAGACAACAAGTTTATAAATACTCACCTAATTGACGCGCATAGAGCAACGGTATATATGGTGGGACTGGTAGCGAAGGAGAAGGCCGTGACGCTGAAGAGGAAAATCAGACAAGTAGAAGATGCAGAGGAGGGAAGCGCGTCAAAAACCATCACAGGATGGAAGTCGACTCGACCGCGGTCCGGGTGAAGCATAGACGAGATAGTCACACGTAATCAGTCGTTCCAACGATAATTTTGTTTAGGTAGCGCCACTGGTCCTAACAATGCCATATTCGTGACGTCCCAAAGAATGACGACGTGTTCTTGAAGGACATTAAAATTGATCACACACATCAGCAAAATGGCTCAGGTCTCGCAAGCGGAATAGAAGTGCTCAGAACGATCTCAAAATGAGTGCAATCGATCATAATCTCCGAAATTCAGTGAAGTCAATTATGGCTGGATAGCAGTCCTCGCAATCGGATCACAATCGGATCATGATCGCTGATATACTTGTGCGTGTCGTAAGTAACGCAACAATTGCATAGGTTATGACCCATCGTAAGAAGGTTACGACGAGGTTAGGGGCAATATATGGGCTCTATATGAGACTATAGCAACGTGGATATCAGACCAGAAAACCAATTGCATTGTTATCATTTCATGCCCATGCATTGTCTGGAATAATCATATTAAAGGTGAAAATAGCGTACAATTACAGGTTATTAATTAAGTATGCGACGCGGAAGTAATTGAAGAACATGTTAAGAGGGTATCGATCGCGAGCACTGCTTGGCTTTTGCAGCCTGCTCCTTCATATGTCGAAGAATAGATGTACTGCCCTCATCATCATCCGAGTCTTCGTCATCGGAATTTGCAGTGCCTCCGAAGACAGCCCTGTATGTATTGACATCAGTGCTGGTCAAAGAAGCAAAGTAGTGAACGCACTCATCCCACCAGATCAAGAGGTGCTCGAGGTCCTCCTCCTTCATATCTCGCATTACAGAGACGAGGTTGTTGTAGAAACTCCGGAACGGGAAACGGTTAGGCGTAGTCTTGTCGCCGGCGGCGAATGTTTGTTGATCAGAGAGCACGAAACGCGCCTAAGTACAGGGATGATGTCAGAAACAGCAAATAATCAGTGTCATCAGCTTACCAGCGTGCTGACGTACGCTAACGAATGGATCGTCACATGTCGCAGGCCATGGATTGCTGCGTTACCCCTGCGCCTGCTACCATCCCCATCCTGCGTATCCCGAGCTGTGCTTGGACTGATAAAGACATGTTTGAAGGTCTGGTAGATAATCCTTATCAGACACAAGAATGATGCATTGATGGGAAGCATACCTTCTGAACAATTTCGCCTCTCATGAATCCATCGAAGAAGTCCCTCGTGTTTACACGTTCGTCCTTCCACAAAAAGATCGGCAGGTCCGATGCCTTAACCTTCCTCGTGCCGTCGCGTAGAGCAGCTTGAACACTGGAAAGGTATGTTGATAAAATAAGACATTCATACAGTCAACATACCTCGTGTCTTTCCAGTCCAAGTCGGCAGGGCAAAGAAGTCGAGCAGTCGTGTCGTTATTAAATCCTAATGATGGGCGGTTCATAGCGTCGAAAGAGGGTTGAAATTTCTTCCAACGATGTATGTTCTGCTTCAAGGAATGAATGTCGGTAGAACGAGCCTTGCTGCGACCTGAATCCAGCTAATGCGGAGTCCTGAATTTCCCAAAGAAATGCAGCGCAGAAAAGGAAACGCACCGCCTTGGCCATAGCCATCAGACCTTGAGGGCCAGCCTCGCAAAGATGATCAGGTAATAGTGGGATAAACGCTATCAAGTCATTGTAGTTGTTGTACAACTGTTGGCGGCTGCCGAGTGGTTAGAAAATATACAACATAAGAGGGGGGGGCATACTGATCCGGGAAACTCGCCGGATCATCTTCAACTGTGCGGGAAATCCCTTCTTCCATCATGGGGATAAAGGACTTCCACATGAACCTGTAGAGGGCCACGATGCGACCCTTGTTAGTATGGTAATCGTCCGAATTTCTGGAATCAAACTGAGACATTTGCTTGCAAAACTAAACTGCTGCACTTACAGGTCATCGTCAGCAGTTGCCTCGTCTCCATCTTCCTCGTTGTCCGAAGGGAGATGGTCAGAGCGCCGGTGTCTTGGTGAGGGTGTTGATCCGTGTCGGGAACATGAAGATGTTAGCTGGGAAGGATCACCCGAATTACTCGATGGGGTTTCAGGTTCAGGTGGGCCAGGGCTCGAACTTGACGTCTGTCGACGTGTGGGAGAAGCGCTTCTGCCGGCACCTCGACATCACATACTAATTGATCTGATGACCTGCCATAGTACCCCCGGTTCGGCAGTCTTCTAAGCCTGGATTTCGCTTTCCCCCACACACTGCCAATAATTCCTGAAATACGGTCAATAGATATAGTACCCAGAACAGTAGAGATACAGATTATAGATAGTCTAGGAGATCTGACATGTAATCAGGACACGTAATCTCCTAAGATAATCGTCCCGGAGCTTCCCACTCATCAACCTTCTTCCCACGTCGCATCCCGCTCATCAACGGTCCGCATAATCATGATAATGTCTCCCGAAGCTGTCCGCCGTCTTCCCGCGCCTCTCCCGCGCCTCTCATGCCTTCCCACGCCTCTTCCCATCCATCAACCCCGTCCCACGGCCCATCAACGGTCCGCATAACGTCTCCCGAAGCTGTCCGCCGTCCTCCCACGCCTTTCCCGCGCCTCCCGCACCTTCTCACGCGCCTTCCTGTGCTTCAAACATCATCCTTACCACTGTTCCACTGCTGGCAAGTCGTCTACGACCTTCTCACGTGTCTTCTCTATTACTTAGACGTAGAATGATGGCCTTATCCATGCTTTAGGGTGTAGAAAGGCTTCCATAAGACTACATACACTGTACGGCATGGTCATCTACTTATTCTCCGAGACACGCTTCTTGCGGGGGACCCCCTTATCTTTCCGAGGCTTCCTGGCTTTCT
>JABCKH010000524.1:0-12977 GCA_018851285.1 Lyophyllum semitale | reverse complement strand
TCACAATTGTACCATCTCGATACTGAGAGCGGCGGGATGTCAGGCTGATCCCGCCTTTGTTGTGGTCTGTCTGTTTCCTGTCAAACCTATTGCCTCTTTTAGAATTAAGGTTGGAGGCGAAAAGTGAGTGACTGTTTCAAACTGCCTCTCCTGCCTCTCTTGAGTCTTTGATCGCGATAGATGGCACACGAACCCCACTCGAGGATGCACAGCAACTCTATCACACTGAACATTGGACTTCAGACGCGATATCGAACACGGGTTCCGCCCCTCATAGTCATCTCTTCTTTCATCGTTGGGCCATCCATGGGCTTTACTTACACAGGACGGCATTCTTCAACGTTCGTTTCGAGGCTTTAACCATCCATAAATCCTCTGTAAACTATTCTGATTGATGTGTGGCTAGATCTATCAGAAACCCCTACACGCGCGGACGCTAGACAGTGAGATTTCGTTTGCATCTCAGTTTATGGGAGCCACACGCGAGTATTCGGTGAGACTCGCTGGCACATTAAACGTAGAGAATAGATACCTGACCCCACGTTACCCATAGTTTGTATGTGCAGCGCCTACAGCTGCTGTATTCTTGATTAGCCTTGGTTGGTTTATGGGCCTGGGGTGTTGATCTGTCTTGACATGTTCGTATCAATTTCTGCGTCGTTACGTACTTCAGGCCTCTCGATGCTAAAGTTCTTCCCACCAGCATGAAGAATAAATGTCGATCATGGTACGTGAACGGTATAGCGCGGATGCGGCGGAAATTCATCCAGACAGATCCCTGTAGCCCTACCTGTCCCGTGGAATGGGAAGGAGGGGATGCACGAGGAGGGGATGCGGACGCGGACAACGAAGGTGTGGGCCCGGCTCCGTACAAAGACGGGCGGGACGGTGGGGGTGTTGATGGTATTCTACCGCTCCAGTGGAGCGGGCGGGCTGGATCCGGGTTTGCAGATCCGCTTGGTCGACGATGACGACGAGTCTGCGTCTCTCTCTACCCCCATTTCTGAGTCTATATCTCTAGGCGGCGGAGAGACGCACGACCCCACCCAAAACGTATTCGCCGACCTCGAAGTAAGCCGCGGGTCGAGCTGGCAGTACGAGCTGCAGCAGTTGAGGTTTAGGAATCGGAGGTTGAAGGAGGAGGTGGAGGTGGAGGTGGCAGTTCAGGTGGCGCTGGGGAAAGGGAAGGGGAAGGAGCAGGAGAACGAGAAGAAGGGGAAGGAGGAACATCCTGCGGCGCTGGAGTCGTAGTCGTTGGATTTCTCGGACTTGGAGGCTGCAGGGTTGGGGGTGGTGTATCCGGACGTGATGGGCGTGGGCGTGGGCATGGGCATCAATATGAATATGAACATGGTCGGCGGAGGTGGAGGTGGCGGCGAGAGGGAGCACGCGAACTACACGATCGTGCTAGACCGGTATGCAGCTGTACGAGGCTTTGGATGGCTATGTGGGAGCGGGGGAGGGGGGGAGGGGGCGTTGGGGGTGGGGGAGACCAGGTGCAGATGCAGATGCTCATGCCTCCCCCGCTGCTAAGACCTTCGGTGCAGCAGCCGCGCCCGCAGCCTCTCGCGAACCATGTTCTGCAGCAACAGCAGCAGCAGCGTCCTCAGACACCCGCCAACCACGTACTCCATCATCACCATCATCATCAACAGCAGCAGACGCAGGCGCAGACGCATCGGCGGCCGAGTCTTTCGCTGCGCCGACAGCAGCAACAACAAGAGCTCTACGCTCTGGGAGGCCTCCCGCAGGAGGTGTATGCGAATGCGCCGGTCCAGCAGCAGGAGGTTTATGTGCTGGTTCCGCTCCGCGTGCAGCGCGCGAGGTCTATGTCGATGTCGGGGGTAGGTATGGGCCAGTACGCCCATCAGCACCAACACTCGATTCGGGCGCCATCACGACTGGAGGAACACTTCCGGGCGCATCTTCGTACGCTGCCCCAGCAGCAGCAGCCATTCGTAATGTCACAGCAGCAGCTCCAGGATTGGGGAGCGCTCCAGCTCTATTAGGGTGTGAAGAGGCCTTTGGAGCGCTGAGATGCTTCGACTCGACTATATATACAACCCCACGCTCAAAATCATCGGTGGGTCATTGCACGTACTCGCATCCTCTTCACTTTTCATTGGTAGGGGTTGGGGTTTTTTCTTTTTTCTTCTTCAAATGGCGTCTGCTTGACGTCCCACTCTCTATCTCCCGAAGTATCCGTCGTTTGCCTCGATACGGTGCGCTAGGACATACGCGCCCGTTTATACACCATACTCCTGCTTTCGAAACCTGCTATCCGCTATCGCACTCGCACCCTTCCTACCTACCACACACGCACATAACCATACAAAGACACGACCCACGACACGCACGATCGCACTACATTTCATACATATGTTTACGTATACTTCTTGCATGTACTTGTATTTCTGTTACCTACTGTCGCTGCATATCATACACGCACGTACGCGGTACGCCACTCACATCGGGTCCTGCTGAAAATCTATATTGCTACATTGTCTTCAGGGGGGTCAGCTGCCCAGGTCGTTGAAGGATAGAAACGCGAGACGAAGTCAATAGTTTGGAGTGACACGATTCTTTTCATTCCACCAATGATAGCACAGTTACCATATATCAACGATTATATACCTATTCTCCGTACCTACTACCACCCGCGAGGTCTACAGAAAAAAATTAAGGAAGCCTCCTCAGTGGTCGGAACGAATCGGAATGAAAAACGTACGACTCACTAGTTTCAACGAGTATGGCAGACGCCGTGGGAGCACCTGTCTGCCCCATTATGACCTAAACAGCGTGGTAGTCAGCATTGTTATTCCTCATGGCTTAAAAAGAACAACTTACACTCTTTTGATGATTTGCAAGACTTCCTCGCGGCGAGGGGCTCGAACTCTAGGTCCCGACGGTAATGCCCGGCACGGGGGGGGCTGGCGGGACGCGGTTCGGGGCGAGAGGCCGCGGGACCGCGTTTAACTAGTGAGTGGGAGAGCTAGCCAGGATCCGTCGTCTTTGAGAATGAGGGTAATGGAACCCACTTAGCGGTCGTCTCGCATCGAGAGTCTCGGGCTCAAAGTCGCGCTCGAAGATGTCCCACTCAGCTGCGTGGCGGGCAGCGAGGTTGCGTGCGGCAAGCAATACAACGCCGTGGTCCTGAGGGGCGGGCGCAGCTGAGACGGACCAGGCAGCGAGGGCGAGGGGGATGGCGATGAGGTAGGCAGAGGAGAATTTCATGGGTGGTAATTTGGGTGGTTGTGTTGTGGGAGACCGGCTCTGAGGAATCCATGTTTCTGGAGCGTACCTTTATACATAATAAGCCTGGTTACATTTCGCACAGCTATCCAACAGCTATCGGCATAGGAATGTGATGTTTGCATGCCATGAAGAAGTCGCCACCTATACTTAGCACAAGAAGGTAGGTGGAAACAAAGCTTCACGCTAGAATGTTCGCGTTGAGAGATACTTTGATCGCCATCACGTTGTTGCAACAGCCCTCTCAGACCGCGAAACGCGTTCACCGCGTTACCAGTTCACTTCAACAGCCGCAGCAGCTCAGGCGAGTATAGGACTGATAACTATCCTCAATCGTCGACTATGAGGGGTTGGGTTGTGGGTGGTTGTTGGATCCTGGATATAACTCGGAACTGCCTCGTATGTCGCCGCCATGCTCGACTCAATGATCGGCATACCGTACATGCACTTGTTTCTGCCTATCAGTGGGTTGGGGTCTCCATTTCCTCCTTCCTCTATGGTGAGTCAACGTGCGAGCGCATGCATATGTGCCCCATCTTTTACTCGTTTCCCTTCTTGTAAACTTGTCATGCTTTCGAGATCGCTGTTATCATGATTCGTGCCCACGACTTAAATCCCTCCGGCCGCCGCATTACCTTGGTTCCTGGTAAAAGCATGCATCATTCCGTTATTGATTTATTCGAGGCCAGAACGCGAGGGCGGTGGTGATGATACATATGATGCGAACAAATGCAAAGCGAGCCAAAATAAAAGTTCATTATATATGTGTAAGGCATGGGGGATCAGAGTAGACGCACACGACTACTAATGAGGCGACTGTTGAGATGGATCATGCTGCGGTACGAGCTTGTGAATGGTTGATCAATTTCCTGCCGTCCAACGATGATCCGAGTCGTCTGAAGTCTCCCCACTTACTGGACTGATGGCATGATAGAAAGGGGGCGCAGGAATCACGGCCGCTGCAAGTCTCGCCCTAGATATTGCATACGTTCGCGGCCTGGAGTCCGTTATCGCCACGTAGGAAGATTGTCGGTGGCGGCTGGTCACTGGATTCGCTAGGGATGGTGAGTTGGACAGTCAGTCTAAGGCGATTTATAAAGAATGCCAAAAACGTACCAATTACCTATACTCGATTCCTCGCAAGGCGCACCACTGACAGATCGAGAATGGACCCGAGGATTATCACGCGAGGGTAGTAAGGTACCGCCTTATCAGACTCGGATCTTACTCGCGACTATGACCTGCAGCTCATGTACGCGTTTCGTTCAGCTATATCTCTGAAGATATGAAGGCCAGTACATCAAGACGGACACCGTCAAACCAAATCTGGGATGAACCGGTAATATAACGAACACTCAACTGACGGGCAATTTGGCAATCCCTGTACTTGATTAATCGCAAGGCTCTCTCCTGACAGAACGTGAAATCGACACAGGATTTTGTACTACAACACGTGGTTACACGCGCGAATCATAGACGATAGACAGATATTACGCACTTCTTTCCATACGAGGCGCTTGGTTGGTTTTTGGTTACACCTAGATGAATATGCCAGTCAAATTTAAACCTAGACAAATGGTCGAACCTGATAAGAACCTGGACCTATTTTTTCGAGGCGGGAAGATAGATAAACTTCGGAAAGACAACTTAACATAGACGGCCGGAGTTCGAGAAAAGAATGGGAATCGCAACGGGAGGTGTCATTGGAAGCGCTGATTTTGGAGACTCAATTCCGGCCAGTTGGGGAGAATGTAATGGCAAAGCTTGTGGGCAAAACTTGACAGCTTTGTGACAGCTAGCAGATTAGCGTCACGGTTGTGTAGCGCAGCCTCAGGATATCGGCCACCAAAGCTAACAACGCCAAACACGACCTCTCGTTTCAAATTTCAGTGTGCCTCTCCTTGATCTTGCCTTGATCCTGATAGATGCCACACCAACCGCACTCGAGGATGCACAGTAACTCTAAAAGTATCATATCACACCGAACGTCAGACGTCAGACGCATTATCGAATACGGGTTCCGCGCTCATAGTCATCTCTTCTTACATGATCATTGGGCAATCCATGGGCTTTACTCCCCGATTTACGCAGGTCGACATTTTTCAAGGTTCGTTTCGAGGATTTCACTATCCGTAAAGCCTCTGTAAACTATTCTTATTGATGTTTGGCTAGATCTTGGTCACTGGCAACGGAATACATCGCCGCGATAGCTTCATTGCCTCCATCTGAGCCGTCATACGCCCGCATTAGCTAGCGTGCCCTCCCCGGATCCGTGTTTTCCAGGACCCGGCATGCATCTGGAAAACTTCATGGTGAGTCGTCGTTTTCACTCAAGGCTTGCGAGATGACGCGTCTGATGCTTCGTTTGCAGCCTTTTCGTTGTCATGTGGACTCAACCTGAGCCTGGGACCCGCTGTTCATCGACGAAATCGTCTAATTCTCTCATCCGTACGTGCATCCGGAACTCTACTGCCTGATCCTCATGTTCATCTAAATCTTGTCAGAAGCCAGTCATCTCCCCGCTCCGCCCCCCTGGTACATATGTTCATTACTTATAAGCTCACGACTGGACCCCTTTAAGAAAAAGGATCCGGACTACCAGACAACAACAGTCTTCCCTCGGTGACCACGACCACATAGGCGCCCCAGTGAATTCCTCCAGAACAGCCGCTACATCGGCAAGCTCTGACCATTGCTACAGTCCAGGAAGACCTTTCCCCCACTAACCCTAACCCTAACCTGATCCCCCGCTACCTTTCCACGCCGCTCATCGATGCGTTGGCGCTCCGCAGCTGTACCGGTGCACAGTGCTGTCACACCGCTGCCGCGGCCCTCGACGAACAGAACACTGTCTAAGAGCTAATCACGCGTCTTCTCGGCCGGGAGCAGTACCCTACTCATGCTGGGCGTTGATGTGCCGGATGTGTCTTTGTTAAAAGTTAGTTCTAAGGCGATCGTGCGCTCTGGGCGCGCGAGGGCGATGGTGATGGTGTGCTGGGGGGACGTCGTTTCTCCCCTCTCTGCTTCTTCGTCTTCCGCTTCTTCCGCTGCTTCGGACGGGGAGAGGGAGGGAACTGGGAATGGAACGGAGACGAAGACGAAGACGAAACTGAGGCAAAGGGAGTTCTAGGCCCAGTTAGCGGGCAAGGGATATGGAGCGGGCGCAATAGTGGGCGCCGGGGGAGGGGTGAAGGACGTGTTGGGGTATACCCCCGACGAGCTCCTGGGGAAGCGGATCGGGACGCTCCTCGTCGACGTGGAGGGGGAGGTGGGTATGAGGGAGGCCCTTTGCCCCGTTTCTCCTTATAATGGGAATGGGAAAGAGGGGATTAACGAGGAGGGGACGCGGACACGGACGACGAAGGTGTGGGCCCAGCTCCGTACAAAGACGGGCGGGACAGTACGGGTGTTGATGGTGTTTTACCGCTCTGGAGCGGGCGGACTCAATCCGGGGCTGCACTTCACACCCGCGGAGGTGTTGGTGCAGATCCGCTTGCTCGACGACTGGGAGGATTCCGACGCCACTCTTTCCATTTCTACCCCTATGTCCTCAGGCGGAGAGACGCACGACCGCGAGGAGAACGTATTCGCAGACCTCGAAGTCAGGCGCATCTTCGTACACTGCCCCAGCAGCAGTTCGTGACGTCGCAGCAGCAGCAGCAGGTCCGGGATTGGGGAACGCTTCAGCTGCATCAGGGAGTGAAGAGGCCTTTGGAGCGCTGAGATTCTCGAACCTTACGGGACTCTATCCGCCACCACGCTTGAAAATTATCTGTGGGCCATACACGTACATGTGGGTTATTGGTTGGGGTTGGGGTTTTTTCTTTTTTTTTCTTCTTCAACTGGCGTCTGCTTGGTGTCCTCTCTATCTCCCTATCTCCGTCGTTGCTTGATACGGTGCGTTAGGACATACGCGCCCGTTTATACTCCATACTCCATACACGATTCCGCTACCGTCCTGCTTTCGAAACCTGCTATCGCTATCGTACTCGCATCCCTCCTACATACCATACACGCACAAAGCCATACAAAACACAACGCTACGACACGCACGACCCCCACTACCTTCCATACGTATACGTATACTTCCTTGCATGTAGTTGTATTTCTAATACCTACTGTCGTCCGCACATCATACACGCACGTACGCCACGCACATCGGGTCCTAATACAAGTTATGTTATTCCGTTTCGTTGTCTTCAGGGGGGTAAGCTGCTCAAGAGGTGGTTGAAGGATAGAAACGCGAGATGAAGTCAATAATTTGGAGTAACACAATTCTTTTCATTCCACCAGTGAGTAATAGCGCGGTTATCAACACATATATCAACGATTATGTACCAATTCTCCGTACCTACTACCACCCGCGACGTCTACAGAAAATCTTGAGGAACCCTCCTCAGTGATCGGTTCTAATCGGAATAAAAACGTACGACTCACGAGTTTCAACGAAAATGGCAGATGCCGCCGAGGCACTTCCCCTTCCCACCATTACCTAAACAGCGTGCCAGTCAGCATTGTTATTCCTTATGACCTAAAGAAGAACAACTCACAATCGTGCGACGTTTTGCAAGACCGCCTCGCGACGAACCTGGGCTCGGGACTGCGTTTACCTGGAGGGAAAGCTAGTCAGGATGCGTCGTTTTTGAGGATGAGAGAAAGGAGTTCACTGTGTCTCGCATCGAGGTTCTCAGGCTCAAAGTCGCGCTCGAAAATGTCCCACTCGGCTGCGTGGCGAGCAGCGAGGTTGCGTGCGGTGAGCGATGCAACACCGTAGTCCTGAGCGGCGGGCGCAGCTGAGACGGACCAGGTAGCGAGGGCGACGGAGAAGGCGATGAGATAGGCAGAAGAGAATTTCATGGGTGGTAATTTGGGTGGTTGTTGTGGGAGACCGGCTCTGAGGAATCCATGTTTCTGGAGCGTACCTTTATACGCCTGATTTCGTACAGCTACCAACATATGAAGGTGATGTTCGCATGCCATGAAGAAGTCGGCACCGATATCTATACTTAGCACAAGAAGATAGATGGAAGAAAAGCTCCACGCTGAAAATATTCGCCTTGACAGTGTACTTTGACAGCCATCACGTTGTTGAAACACCCCTCTCTAACCGCGAAACGCATTCACCGGCAGCAGCTCGGGCGAGGATACTAGATAGGACTTGGATAGGACTGATGGCGATCAAGTACCGTTGACTATGGTTGATCACTGAGTTGTGGGCGGCCGTTGGATCCTGGATAGAGCTCAGAACTGCCTCGTATCTCGCCACGGCCAGTTGGAGAGAATGTAACGGTTGAGCTTGTTGCAAAGTACTTAGTGGGCAAGTGGTACAAGTAAAAGGCGAGATATGATGTCACCGAATTATTAATCAACGTAATCAACTCCGATCATCAAGTTCTCAACGTTAATCAACGTCCTCCCTCCTGTTACCTGGCGAGATACCGCGCTCCAACGGCTGCTTCTCTCTGGATATCCTACAATCAACCAATCCTTCGTCGACAGGAGTCGCCATCGATACTTACGATTTATCCTCAGATGAGCTGCTGCCGCTGGTGAGGCGCAAACTCTCAACTGGTGTCGCGACAACGCGACAGAAGCCAGGTGTGGGGATGGCGTTCAAAGTATCTGGCTGAGGTTCAATGGCTAAGGCTCCTTTTTTCACTAGCGCCTTACCTTCTTCTGCTATAGGTACGTTACTCGTTTTTTTGCGCCGGTAAAAGGTGTAAACGTAGCCGTCAAGCTGTTGATTTTACTCACTGAACTGACAGATTGAGGCCCCAACTCTCAATATCGGCATGCGAACGCGAACGTCATCAGATGTTTTCGGCTACAGTGGAAACTCTTCGCCTACCTCATAATGCCACTGCTGCGTATAAAATATCTGCTCTGGAAACATTGGATTCCTCAGAGCCGGTCTCCCACAATACAGCAACCCAAACTATCAATCATGAGATTCTCCACTGCCTACCTCATCGCCCCCCTCGCCCTCGCGGCCTGGTCTGTCACAGCTATGCCCGCCGCAGGTGATTACGGTCTCGCGTCTCTCACAGCACGCAACCTCGCTTCTCGCCACGCAGCCGAGTGGGACATCTTCGAGCGCGACTTTGAGCCCGAGACCATCGATGCCAGAGACGGTGAGTTTTCCGACCTTTTTTGTCTCTCCAAGGACGACGGATCCTGACTGGCTCGCTCTTGGACTTAGAGTCGGAGATCCTCGACGCGAGACAATCTAGCCTCATGCTTCTTTCTGCGATGAACAAAGAAGTGAAAAAGATGTGTGAGTTCCTTTATTCAATTATTTTTGATGGTCCTCAAGGACGACGATCCCTGACCGGCTCGCGCTCTAGCCAAAGGCAACTCTGGCGGTGACAATCGCCCCAGCGGCTTTCGCCGTATGGGGATCTCCAACCGCCCTACCCGCCGCCCTAGCCCTATCCGTCCCCTCGGCCGCCGGAACTTTGATACGCTGGTCCGAAAAAACAGCAGGAACTGTGAGTCCCTTTATTCGATCATTTATGACGATCCTCGAGGACGACCGATTCCTGACTGGCTCGTGGCTCTAGGAAAAATCGACCATAATGTTGTCCATTGCGACAAAAAGTAGACTGACTCGAGTGAGCGTGAGTAATATGTTCAGATTCATACTGACAGGTTTCATTAATTATTTTCAGACGTCGCTGGTCAGTGGTGGTGGGTAGGCACGGAGAATAGCCACTCGTTGATATGTTGGTGACCGCGCTATTACTCGTGGAATAACAGGAGTTGTGTTACTGCAAACTATCGACCTAAGTACGATCTCGATGGACGGCTTCGAGACGTGAGTCTGTTGCAAAAAATACATCACTAAAAGCGGGTGTCCTCCCTGTGCCCAATCATCAGGAATGCGTTAGAACATCACTCTAAACGCTGCCCGAAGAGGGCTGTGCATAACATCAAACAGGTTACAGGATACCGGGGAAGAAAGACTAGGTTAACAGCACTGTCGATTGTGCGCGACTCGTCGGACTGCCGACGCAAAACGTCCAAAAGTTGGACTTGTAATTCTTCTGATGCACGAATTTCTGTCTCGGCTATTGAGATGTTCGAAGACGAAAGACCAAGATTGTTGACAACTGAACCTTGAAAGACTCGCTGTTCCGATGGGATAGATCAAGAACAGCCATAGATAAATAGCCTGGGATGTAAAAATGTTTCCTAACCGTCATCCTATGCCCCACTCTCGAGTCGAACAAGTTCTCATCAGGGCCTAGAGAGGGCATCCAACGAGCATGAGCCATGGAATATTAGAGCAGGGTATTATGGTAGATAAAGAAGGGAAGGTCGAAGGCGTGTTGGGACGAATGGATTTGAACTTGAAGTAAAGAGTACGGTGAAGTAAGCACCGCCCTGCCCTCGATTCGAACGAGACCCCTCTGCTCCATGAAAGTCAGACTGGCAGAGTGTACGCCGTTACACCAGCAGGGCGGCCATTAGGTTCCCTATCACACGTCGAGCAAGAACCAACAAGTAAGAGGAGGAGTAGAGGCGGTTGAGATGGATATATCGGCTACCAAAACTATCAACACCAAACACGACCTCTCGTTTCAAATTGTGCCTGATCTTGCCTTGATCCTGATAGATGCCACACGAACCGCACTGGAGGATGGACAGCGTATCATATGCATATCACACCGAACGTCAGATTTCAGACGCGATGTCGAACACGGGTTCCGCCCCTCATAGCCATCTCTTCTAACATCGTTGGGCCATCCATGGGCTTCACTTACACAGGACGGCATCCTTCGAGGTTCGTTTTGAGGATCCATAAATCTTCCGTAAACTATTCTGATTGATGTGTGGCTAGATCTATTAGATCTCATAATTTCTTTAACCCCTCCGTACGCGCGCGGAAGCTAGACAGAGATTTCGTTTGCATCTCAGTTCATGGGAGCCACACGCGAGCATTCGGTGATACTCGCTGGCAGGTCACCGACGTATCAACGAGTAACCACCAAATTTCCGTGCCTACCCACCACCACCGACGTCTATAATATTGTATGAAGCCTGTCATTCGTCGGTACGAATCGGAATAAAACATATTACTCACGACTTTCAACAGCGAGCACTCACTTGACTCGTCAGTCTACCGGCAGGTGCCATTGATGCAGATCATACCCAAACCTCGACGGCGAGCCAGTCAGTATCGTTGATGAGAAAGATTCGAAGGACAAGAACTCACAATCCCTCGACGTCGTACAAGTCCGCCTTGCGCTGAGAGCCTCGAATTCAAAATATCGTCTAAGGTTGGGGTGAGGGCGAGGGCGCCCGCCACCGCCTTTGCCTAGAGAGCCTGTCAGGATTCGAGACGCTGAGGATCAAAAAAAGGAACCCACAGTCCTTCGCCTTGCAGGGAGCCTGTCTCGCATCGAGGGTCTCGGATTCAAGGTCCCGGCGAAGGCTGGGGCGAGGGCGAGGGCGCGCGCCTCTCGCGTCGATGGTTTTGGGTTCAAAGTCGCGCTCGAAGATGTCCCACTCAGCCGCGTGGCGAGCAGCGAGGTTTCGGGCGGTGAGCGATGTGAGACTGTAGTCATTAGCGGCGGGCACAGCCGTGACAGACCAAGCGGCCAGGACGACGGGAAGTGCGACGAGGTATGCAGAGGAAAATTTCATGAGTGGTAAGTTGAGTGGTTGTGCTGTGGGAGACCGGCTCTGAGGAATTCATGCTCGTGGAGCGCACCTTTATATATAACTTGGTGATCAGCCGACCTCATGGGCGCATCATTATGATAGATGATGCTTGCACCATACATATCATTGATTAATGATGCCAAATTTGTCAGTTCATGTCGACTTGAAGCGCTAAATCCACACCTCCCAGTAGCAAAATTTCTGCAGAGCGACCACCGCACCACGCGCAGCCGCTTATTCGCAGGTATATCGACCGAAGAACAAGTAAGGGATCTATAGCCCTCTTCGAACGCCACCACGTGTTATTCCCGTGACAGCTGCCACTGTTGAAACACCCCACTCTGGCCGCGAAACGCGTTCAATGCGCCACCAGCCCACACATGTCTCTTCAACAGTGGCATCAGCTCATGTGAGGATAATAATTACCTATGTATACCGGGAGCATGGTGCCAACAAGGTCGACCATCGTCGATGAAGGATTAATGGATCACCAGCTTGCCAGATATATCCCGAGGTGAAGCCGCTGTACCTATCTCGCCAGATCGCTTCTATCCTTGCCCCTTTTAGTAAAAGCATTTGAATTGCCCACGATCCGCTACTCTAGGACCTCTGACCGATGTACCTCATACACGCACATCATGTATAGTGCCTGATATTTCTAACTCCTCGATATCCTGTAACCCGTTCGAATTTATGCACAAGCCCTCTTCACGCAGCGTTTAGAGCGATGTTCCAATGGACTTTTGGATGTTTTGGGTACAAGGAAGACGCACCTGCAGTTCGTGAGATTTTTTTTCGCGACAGACTCCCGTCTCGTAGCCGTCCATAGAGATCGTACTATAGTAAGTCAATAGTTTTGAGTAGAGCGATAGTGCGGTCACCGACAGATCAATGAGTAAATACCGAATTCTCCCGTACCTACACACCACCACCGACGTCTGAAAAGTTTCGATAAAGCCCGTTAGTCGTTAGTACGAATCGTAATAAAACATATTACTCACAATTTTCAACGGCCACTTACTGGAGTTGACAGTCTATTGACAAATTCCATCGATACAGAC
>JABCKH010000523.1:0-13038 GCA_018851285.1 Lyophyllum semitale | reverse complement strand
AGTCAGCCCGTCCGACTGTCGATGGTTGTTTGCCAGGATCGGCAATGGCAAACAATAAATCACTGGCCGCCCTGGCTCAATCATCTGTCTTCATCCTCCTCCAGTCTCTGCCATGCAACTGGCATGATCACCCGTTTCCAGAAGAGATATTCAGAATTATGCAGCATCTTAGCTTGCCGCAACCAGATGGGGTCTTCCCCTCAGCTCGTGTGAGAGACTGGCCATATCAGTTCTCTGACTCGGAATCTTTCCGTTGCGACTTTTTACAACCCACGAATATCTCTGGATTACTCAGCGTCTCCCCAACTTGGACCGCACCATATTTCGATGATGTCGGGTACCCAGAAATAAGGATCTGTATTATTCACCTTCGGAATCTAGTTCTACTAATAATGCTTCCTTCTGTGGCCGCACACCCCGCCTGATGGTACAGCGGACCTACTGCACGGTAGCACAGCAATTACGTTGAAAGCTCATGCTAGGCTGTGAACTCTGCCGATTTTACACGAAGAGTGGAGCATCGCTTGAATTTTCCTATTCGAGTACTTGGATGCTTTTTGAGACATAATGCCCAATATCGATGGACTAACTTTCCACTATCTCTTCTCCGCCCGGCTACGGTTCCAACATTCCCAAATTCCAAATTCCAAAAGACTTTTAGCTCGCAATGAATTTCTCGCGTTTCGGTCGGAATTTCGACCTGCATTTCTGCATCCTTGACGGATTCGCCAATTCTGCGGTTCAATCTTACGGGATTCTGCGCTAAATACTGCAATCCCTTCGAGTAGGATGTGGCTTTTACGCCACAGCCCATACACGCGTTGTAAGTTCGAAATCGTTTGTATCCAGGCGACGCATGACGGTCCCTGAAAGACTTAGCTACATGAAGGCGGTGCAGTTTCTCCAGCGCCAGACTCCACCTCGGGCATCAGTGGTGCTCAAACTATGTTTGACGACTTCCAAGCGCCCCACATCTCTTTTACAACCAAAGTGCACCAGGTGGTAAGTCAGTCCTTGCGCTGAGTTGCTGCGAATGCTTCTTATATTGACTATGTTGGTTCTCAAGGGCCAATTTCTACCATGGCATCGTTGGTTTCTGTACGTATGAGTTGAGCATGGGAAACTTGTGCCGCTACAAAGGAGCTAGTCCGTATGTCAATCTTTTTGAACACCTGATATACTCAGCCTCATTGATCTCGTAGGTACTGGGATTGGAGCATAGATGAAAATCCAAAGTCTCCCAATGTGTGCGCCCATTTGACTGTCAAGTTCTAACTGGCTCATGACTCGCAAGTCCTGCAGTTTCGTTGCTTCCCCCATATTTGATCCCGTCAGCGGTTTTGGGAGCTTGGCCAACGGCTCTCTGCGTGACAGCCCATTTGAGTCTCACCACCTCAAATTTGGCACAGGTCTGCTGTGGAACAGGACCAACCATAAAATCCAGCGTGCTTTTGATCCCTCCGTGCTTCAGTATCTCACACATTCACAAGCAAACTATGTCGTGAGCCAGCGAACCTTCGAGGATTTCCGAGGTCAGCTGGAGGGGCAGCCAGACACCAAGGACCCTAGTGTACACGATGGTGGTCATATTTCCATTGGTGGAGAGATGGATGATGCGTTCGCTAGTCCTGGAGGTGAGTGATTGATCAGATCGCCTTCCACTCGTCTGGCTGCTCTCAAAGTCGAACATTAGATCCCTGGTTCTACCTTCATCATGGGAACCTCGATCGCTTGTGGTGGCTTTGGCAGCAGGTGG
Organism: Lyophyllum semitale; assembly: GCA_018851285.1. NCBI lineage: Eukaryota > Fungi > Basidiomycota > Agaricomycetes > Agaricales > Lyophyllaceae > Lyophyllum > Lyophyllum semitale. The sequence continues at coordinate 11,282 of JABCKH010000523.1, read as the reverse complement.
ACCCGGAAAACAGGCTGTATCAGATCTCCGGTCGCTCAACTCAAGAAGGTCCATTCCATGATGTTACGCTTGATTATGTTCTCCCGATGGCCAAGGTTGGACGGTCGGTGCCCATTCGAGATGTGATGGATGTCGAGAACAGCGTTCTTTGCTACACATATGCTTGACGATGTTGCCTTCTTGGTTCTGCGTAAAATGGCGATCTTCAGTTAAGATTGATATGTAAGGCGCTGTCTTCGACGTTGGCCAGAATTCGAAGTTGGTAAAGACAACGCGTCTTCAAAGATGCTGCTTTGGATGTCGCTCGTTGGGGTTTTGGGGTTCTGGCATCATTAGCTGGGTGTGGTCGAAGACTCAAAGACAGCGAATTGTTAACAAGAATTCTCTATGGATTGGCCCCGATAGCCTCACTACAATCACCACAACATGCTGGTATTACCAGACCTGATGGCACAATGGAACAGAACAGCAGCGTGTGGCCGACTACCTGCCAGCCGTTCGACCCGGCACCAGGTCATGATGCAGTTTGTGTAGTTCTCGCATTCTTTTTCCTTTTTACTACATAACATTCCTCAACATTTCTCTGTGTATTCCCCAGCCCGTGGTGACTTAGAGACTTCCTGTCAGTGTAATCGAGTCGCCCTGAATATAACGCTGCGCAACAGATATCCTCGAGATCATACTCATCATCCTTCTTCGTCATGGATATGCTCCGGTGCTCGTACTTTAAATGAAAGCGGCAGCTATCTTCCGGTTATCATTCGCCCCACAACAATCACCAGGCCTGGTGGTATAGAGATTCTGCCGAGGGCAAATTTCTCAGCTGTGTAACCCTCAGCCGTTCGACCCGGTAAGAGGCTAATGTGCGAACGAGGTCTAGGAGTTTTTGTAATTGACCCCGGGCCGTACCACAGATCTAATCGAAATAGCGCAAAAGTAGGCGTAGAAGCTCCTCGATTACACCTAAGGTGAAAGCTCAAAATCTACTTGAGATCGGCCTATGTTCGACAAGAAAGAACGGTTTAAGTATTGCAGGTGACTCCAGCTCATATAACATGCTTAAGAAATGGATCAGCACTATGATCACAGTAATACACTATCACCAAGCTCCTTTGATCAAATCCGCCCCGCGTTCAGCCATCACATATGTAGCAGCTTGCGTATGCCCCGCAGGAATGAAGGGCTAGAGAATTAACATTCATGAGCGACTATAGAACGTCAGATCATGTGAAGGAGGCCTTACCAACACAGACGCATCAACGACGCGCAAGCCTACGACTCCCTTCACCCGCAAGTCCGGATCGACAACCCCATATTTCGCCCCCTTCGCCGACATGGCCGCCGTGCCGACACCATGGAAGATAGTGCCTGCAGTCCTGCGGATATACTGATCGAGCTCTGCATCTGTAGTGGCGTTGCTGACACGCGAGATTGTATAATTGGCCCAGGCGGGTGCGGCAATGAAACGGCGCGCGGTCCGGATTGCCTCTCGGAGAACGAACATGTCGAATTCTGAGGATAGGAAGTTGAGGTCGATGAGGGGCGGATCGAACGGGTTCGTGCTGTTTATCGTAACTGAACCGCCTGAAAATTGGTTGGTTACATGGGAAATGGTCATAGTGAGAAGCTGCTTACGGGAAAGAGGGGAGAGTAGAGCGGTACTAAAGCCCAGGAAGGTTCCAGTGGGAGGAGAAGGACCCGGTATGCCGTTCTAGTACGTAGAATTGTAACTGAGGACATGCTTCTTATGATAAAAAAAGACGTCCGGACTTACTGTCGGTATTAGTTCGAAGTGAGCCGTATGTGGTCCTGGCGACGGATCAGCGAATCGCTGGAAGATCGACGCATTGGCGGGTAAGCGTATCCAGCCTGCCTGGCTAAACGGCGACACCACCAGGGGGCCCGTACGCGTTTCAGTCCAGTTTCGGAGAGCTTCTGCCGCCAGCGTCGCATTACGGCCAAGCTCTTCAAAGGTGTCGGTCCCGTTCACGATCCATTGGTTTCCGACAGTTGCGTGATCTGACAGATTTTGTCCGACAGAGGGAAGATGGACGAGAGGCTTTATCCCAATGCGGGACAGGGTGGGTGAATCACCAATGCCGGAATTCAAAAGTATATGAGGAGTGCCGACCGTTCCAGCGGAGAGAATAACTTCCTTCTTCGCTTGAACTTGCCTTGTCGGTCCTAATGATGGAGGATGAGCATGTATATAAGGTTCAAATGCTGCACTTGCCTCCAACGCCTTCGGTAAACTCGACAGTTCGGAATGCAAGCCTTTCGCGGCTTCCGTCGGTTGGCAACACCCGAGACACTTGCGCGTGCAACAGCACATGAAGGTTGCGTCGTTGGATGAACTGAGGGCCCAGATAGGATGTGGCCGAACTGCTCCTGACGCCGCGATTGATCGTTGACTGAGTCCACCCTGTTTGAATTGCGATCAGCTTAAAAACGTCTACGCATAGCACGAATACCTACCGATGCCAATTTGATGTCCAGAATTCGTATCGATATTGTAAGGGAATTCTTCGGGGAGTTCACGGGTCGTTTGGATGACCCGCTGGTCAATTAGATGCGAATGGCCAGGCAGGCTGACAGAGTTTATGCCGTTAAATCCGTGTGCGGAGGGATCAAACTGCCCAGTAATATCGTGGTTATCCGCAGGCAAAGTCCATCTTTCATTCTTGCGGCACGGGTAAGCTACAATACATGTAAGAAAAAACGTAAAATTGCACACCTTGCGAAAGTAGGGTAGAAGCTTGGCCCACGACCACCCTGGGTCATCCGTCAGCCGAGCATAACGATCGTAATCGTCCGAGCCTCCTCGCGTATAGCCCATGCAGTCTAACCAGAAAGTGAGATTCCCAAAACAAAAGTCCAAGACCGACAAAACACCGACTAATTGAGCTACTCCCTCCAAGGATACGACCTCTTGGATACGATATCGAACGCCCATTCATTCCGACCTGCGGGATCGTTGTGAAATTCCAGTCATACTGCCCGCGAGGTAATCTGGTACAGAACATTGGAACTTGGGTCTCTAGGGCAGCGCCTTCATGTCTACAAAGCGGGTTGAGCAAACAAAGACGCGCAGAAAACTAAGGAAACGTGAGAACGCACGATCCGCCAGCTTCGAGGACAAGGACAGAATGTCCAGGAATTTCAGTGAGACGGTTTGCGATGACATTTCCTGCCGTACCACCTGTCATCACCGAGAGGTGAGTATCTCTTTACAATAAATGACATAGCGCGGAACAAAAAACCCATACCTCCAATCACCACAAAGTCGTACTCAAGTCCAGGTAACTCCCCGACGCTCTCCACGATCCTAGCGAAACATGGCGCTATAACGAGGAACGGAACGAGGATCCACATGTTGGGAGTGGCTGGGTCGATGCGGCAGCTAACATTAATATTATATAGCGAGACAGTTCTGAGTGGCCATAGGAAGACTTGAGCAATTGCATGGCAGAAACGACCTCGTGACCAGAAAATGAGATCTTGCGTCCTGATTGAGTACGGTTTGATCACTACAGCTCAGATCGGGCACAAACTCGGGAGGCAGTTCCTGAAACCAATGATCAAAAAGATCTCTCTAGATGTATATCATCGAGAACTCCAGCAACGCCACAAGTCAAAGTGTCAAGGCCCTCGTGGATGAACCCAGCAAGAACAACGCCCCGCTCTATTACAGGCAACTTGCGTGTGATGCATGCGGGCAGAAGCACGATGCGCGATACGTGTGATGAGGCGTATGATGGCGAGGTTGAGCTTGTTGATGAGGGCCAGAGCCATTTTTGCAAATTTTCCAGTCACAGTGCTTCCTACGAAGCTAATTAGTTAATAGATGATCAAGATCTGTCTCGACGACCATGGAGGAACGAGAAGAAAAAAACATACCGTAACGGGCTGTAAAGGGTCCCCTCGGCCGCCGGTGAATTAGGCTCGTGACGGTGGCGGCGGTTTGTCGCCATTTGCTTTCCCTTTACACCATACTCTGACATCAGATGCAGAGATACCGATACGCGATTCAGAGAGATCGCAAGTGGTTGGCGTATGAATTAGAAATGGGGCTGGAAACACCCCCCTAGAGAAGAAGTATCGTTGTCAATTTCTGAATAGTGTGGTAGAAAATGGACGTACCAGGACGTACGTCGTCCTTTGGCCTTGAGACTAGTCTCTGACACCGAGTAAGTAGACGTGCTCGTCGTGAGTCATGATCAAGACGACCGGTCGTTGAAGACATCGAGAGAGAGCAAATCTCCGGGTTTATCGGACCGGCGCGTTTCCATCAACTTTTTAAACTACATAAGTTCAACGCTCCTCGTTTTCCCAAACCTCGACAACGACAACGATCACTTCCTCCGTTGTCTTCCTCTATGGAGTCTTATCGCTTGCTGCTCTACATCGGCCATCTACTGACGGATTTGGTATGTTTGGGTACGAACGGGAGTCAATGTATACCAATCGTTTGGTAATCTTCAACCCTAGTTATTTCCTCTCAGCAAAGTTGTGGACAGGTTGGGACGACAATCCATAATTGTTCAACATATTCTTGGGAGCGGCTTCTTCTGGCAGGTATGCACTTCACTTGTAACCTGGCTTGTTCTAATATTCTATCGGGCCTGCAACCAGCAATAATATTGTCTGTTTCTTTCGTTCGATGTTGTTCACCTACGCGCTGGAATGTTGCAATGAGGGCCTAATTTTGAGCTGAGTGGGCTACTCTGAAATGCATTGGTGAGTTTCCTTTGTCTTTTCCCTGTTGATCGCTAGCTTACATTGTCAAGTGCGAATACCGGAGGCGTATAGGTTGGATATGCTACCGCGGCCGAAGCCCTTCAGTGTCCTCCGCTAGAAACATCACGATCGAATAGGAGAGGAAGAATGAGCACGGGTAACTCGTGAAGAGGCGATCGATGGGGAGATCAAAGACTGGATCACCGAACGACGAAGTCGCCAGCACATCAAGCAACTAGGGAGAGGTTCGGCCCGTAGGTAAGCCTCCATTTCTGTAACTTTGTCATGTTCACTAACCTACGTTATTGGTGTTTAGGTCGCCTTTCCACCATGACAGTAAACAAGTTGTCGGAATAAGCCGCGTCTTGTACTGGCACGACGAATGTTCCCGCAGCAGATGAAAACGTAGGAGCAGTAGACGGGTCTTAGAATGATGGCCAGGGCTAGTCGAGTCAGTATCTTTTACTCTCTCTCGTGGCGGCTCGTATTGATCCTGCATTTCTCAGTTAGCTGCCAGATTAGTGCGATATATTGGACGAGAGGAAACCAATCGGTGTCTTGAGTAACGACCCGAGTTTCATAGGATCCCATGTATCCCCTGTAGGCATTTCTTTTATTCATATGCCATATACCTTGACTGACTGAAAGTTGAAGGCTGTCCCGGTATGAGAATTGAGCACGAGTACAGCGACACAGAAGGAACATAGAAACTGTCGAGATGGGTGGGGTAAGCTTCGCGATACCGTGCGGAGACCAGCAGAGTGCGTTGTCCGAGGCTCGGAAATTTTGGCTTTCGACATCGAGGGCACGGTTACGGTGCCAGGATGCGAAATCAAGATACATACTACGATCCTACTTCGAAAAACTCTTTATGTTTTCCTGGAAATGCCTGTCGCCGATCTGCAACTCGTAGGCTTGTCAGCACTGAACCCGAAAAAAATCTACAGATAGGCTGAGCGGAATGCCTTGATGGCATCAGAGCGACAAAATTGGCGCTGTGAACTACTGAAGCGCCTCTTCTGACAACTTGGTTCACGTGCAAGCTCCAATCGCTCGTCTTCCTCGCACGCTCACAGCCTCACCAACCTGAATACAAGATCTTCGCTTTCCTTTCATTCAACACGCTCTAAGGCGTTATCCCCCCGCAGCGGCAGTTTGCCATGGCATTTGCTGGGGCTATCAACACAGGCGTCTACGATAGCATCTTCCTTGATATCGGAGGAGACGTGCGCTCTTACACTTCTCGTGGAAATATGTGTGTTCATCAGGGGGATACAGGTGAGTAAGGTCCATTTCGCATTTTATACCACTGAAGCTGTTAGCAGGTCTACAAGTCCTTCTCAAGGCGTCCTCTGCGGATGCGGCTTACAATTCGCAGGAGCGACATCCACCTCCAAAATGCCACCCTAAGACCCGTCGAGACATCATCGATAGTGTAGAAAACTGGATTAAAACCGCCGCGGAGGCCCATCAGGGGAGCATTATGTGGCTTCACGGTCCAGCTGGTGCCGGGAAGTCAGCGGTTGCGCAGACAATTGCGGAGGCCTGTGCAGAGCGTGGGCAGCTAGCGGCTAGTTTCTTCTTCTCTCGAGGAAACGAAAGTCGAAATTCCATTAAATTTCTGTTCACAACGATTGCACTCCAGATGGCATTGGCGAGACGCGATTTCCGACATGAAATTCAAAACGTCCTCGACAATGATCCTACGATTGTTCACAAGACCACATCGCTTCAGATTCAGGCATTGATTGCTCGTCCATTCCTGTCAACAAATTCGACTTCTCGTCGTCATAACACCTCGAATCCCTTCCTGGTTATTATTGACGGTGTGGATGAGTGCCGTGGCAATGAAGACCAATCGCAAATCCTATCCGGTATTGCTGATCTCATACGCACACATCGACTTCCCCTTTATTTCTTTGTTGTCAGTCGACCAGAGCCGCACATTCGACATGCATTCGATAGGTTTGTCATTCAAGGCATCAACATTCAAACCATCTCGCTCCTTGGGACATACCAGTCTGGGGAAGATATCGTCGTATTCCTTCGTGACGGCTTTCAGAGGATCCGTGACTCTGAGAAACATTCCGAAATCATGCAGCATATTCGGAAGCCGTGGCCGAGCGAGGACACCATCGACGCTCTTGTCAATAAATCCGGAGGATACTTTATCTACCCAGCCACTGTCCTCCGCTTTATTGACGAGGAGTACTTCTCCCCCGTGGATCGTCTGGACGAGGTCATTGACGCCTCACCAGCGTCGAGTTCGCAGCCTTTTGCAGAGCTCGATAAGCTGTACTCACAAATTCTTTCGAGATGCCCACATGAAGCCCTTCTTACGAGAATATTGGCCTGTGTTTTTAACCGCTGTGGTGGTCAGGTATCATGGATTGAGGCGATCCTGAACTTGCGTCCTGGAGAAGTCCAATTGATTCTCCACGGACTGCAATCCCTACTGAGGCTTGAACCAGACGATGTTGTGGACTGGACGACCGGCGAGGTTATTGGTACTGATCTGCGCATCATTTCCCATCATGCATCGTTCGCGGACTTTCTTTACGATTCTAAACGTGCTGGAGAATTCTGGATCGATTCTCAGGTCTTCTACCAGGATATTGTCGGAGGGTGTTGGAAGCTCTTCATGAACTGGCCAAACAGAGAAGGAGCTAACATCTTGTACGTTGATTGATGCTGTTTGATGAATGTTCTATCTGAAGATTGCTCTACCACAGGCACACAGTACAGGGTGTCATGATGTATGTATTTTTGCATCACCTTTCCGATGTTCGCGACATACGCCCATTACTTGACACTTTCCACAAAGCAACTATTGTTACATGGGCACCTATCATTTCTGCATCCATGACATGGGAGAGTTCTCAATACGTCTCCATGGCTTTGCATACCGTCATTAAAAAAATCAAGGTGTGTCATGATATATTCCCTAGTGATGATGAATTATATTGGGCATGGATTTCAGAGCCTTGAGCAACCTCTGGATCATCTTATCGAACAACTGTCAATCGATTTCGACTATTTCGCACACCTCCGTCCATGCTCCCCAGAGGATATTCAATTTATACAAGGAATTTTTACTTTATTCGACCCTGAGGAGATTGCGTATGAAAAGGTCTCCGATACTATAGAAATCGCGAAGCTTCTTCAGCTGGGCGGTGTCTATCAGTCACATTGGCATGCGGTATCTTCATACATGGAATGCGTAATCCGCTGGACAAACAGTAACTTCGTTCAGTTTATGACTGACTCAAGACGATGCGGGTTCCTGTTTAGTGATTCGATCACCAGACATACTCGGCTTGCTCAGAACTGCATAAAAATGCTGGTGATCGACGAGGATCTTACTTGCTTTTCGGCTGCAGAAATGTAAGTGTTGCATTTAGCAGTCCCCGTTTAATGGCATCTAAACCAAACCATGTTAAATCGTAGATACAAATATGCCAGAAAGTATTGGGCCGATCACCTTTCACAATCACAGCCTGGCCACCCAGCGCTACTACACCTCTTGGAATCGGCTGATCAGCGCATGCTCTTCGGGGAGGCCTACTTCGCTCATGTAACGTCGCAACTGAGTGTTTATGCGCGATCTTTTGGTTTCCCATGCATGCACGCCGATCCGCGGGCGACGTGGCTTTTCGGATCTTTCTTCCTGAATGACTGGATCACAGATGAATTGCAAGATTTATCTGTGTATCACAGCCAATTTCGTGCTGACGATGCTATAAACTCCCGGTCCGTCGTAAGCTGGCTGAAGGTCAGGAACGACATCTATACATTCGTTATTCATAGCCCGTGAGCTGATTTATACTAAGGACATGCCAGCGCCACCGATCAACCTTCTTATTCGCTGGGAAGCGTACTCTCGTGACGGGCTGGCTGCATTGGGAAGTATACCAAATGTGGGACCACGCTGCGACCGAGGCCGGCAGAAACAGCTGGCGCGCCGTTGAAAGGAAAGAATTAGGTGGTGATCCGACAAGTGACAGTTGAACGAGGTGAAGAGTCAGGAGATACATATAACGATAAAGATATCGCGGTTTCGGATCTTCAATAAGCTTGAATCGGTTGTTAGGATTTATGAATTCGGAATTGTAGTATTACACTTACAGGGCATTGGGAGAGGGGTGCGCATACTAAAGCTCTTTCATATGCCTTGGAAGGAGAAGAACCTGTCAGTGATAGGAGTGCCGTCGATCAAACAAGTTTCTTGGAACTATTGCATCCAGTGACCATTTCGCCACTGGTATTACCACAGATACCCGGCAGCAGCTCTCAGACTCCTGTTTATATAGTTTATTCTTCATCGTTGTCGACTATAGCGTTGTATGCGGTATATGAAGTTGATGCTACGATGGACAGTTCACCACTACCACCGTCATTGCCAAGCTTCCTTGATCAAATCTGCCCCTCGTTCAGCAACCACATATACAGCAGCCTGCGAATGCCCCGCGGGAACAATAGGCTAGAGAACAGATATCTGTGAGCAACCACAACGTCAAATCATGTCGAGAGGCCTCACCAATACAGAAGCATCAACGACACGCAGACCCACGACTCCCTTCACCCGCAAGTCCGGCTCGACAACCCCATACTTCGCGCCTTTCGGCGACATGGACGCCGTGCCGACTTCATGGTTGACAGTGCCTGCTGTGCTCCGGATATACTGATCGAGCTCCGCATCTGTAGTGGCGTTGCTAACGCGCGAGATAGTATAATTGGCCCAGGCAGGCGCAGCGATGAGGCGGCGCCCGCTCCTGAGTGCCTCTCGGAGCGCGAACATGTCGAATTCCGAGGATAGGAAGTTGGGGTCGATGACGGGCGGATCGAACGGGTTCGTGCTGTTTATTGTAACTGAGCCGCCTGAAAATTGATCGGTTACATGGGGAATGGTTATAACTATCACAATGAAACGCTGCTTACGAGAAAGAGGGGAGAGGAGAGAGCTACCCAACAACAAAAATGTTCCAGTTGGCGGAGGAGGACCGGGTATGCCGTTCTAGTACATACAATTTCAACTGAGAACATGCTTGCTATGATAAAACGAACGTCTCGACTTACTGCTAGCGCTAGCTCGAAGTGAGCCGTATGGGGTCCCGGAGACGGATCAGGGAATTGCTGGAAGATCGATGCATTGGCGGGTAAGCGTATCCAGCCTGCCTGGCTAAATGGCGACACCACCAGGGGTCCAGTACGTGTATCGTTCCAGCTTCGGAGGGCATCCGCCACTAGCGTCGCGTTGCGGTTGAGCACCTCAAAAGTGTCGGTCCCTTTCACGATCCATAGGTCTGAGACAACCGGGTGATCTGACATGTTTCGACCGACAGAGGGAAGATGAATAAGAGGCTTTATCCCGATGCGAGACAGGGTGGGTGCATCGCCAATACCAGAATTCAAGAGTATATGGGCAGTGCTGACCGTGCCAGCAGAGAGGATAACCTCCTTCTTAGCTTGTACTCGCCATATCGGTCCTAATGATAGAGGATGAGCGAATATACAAGGCTCAAGATCTTGCACTTGCCTCCAACACCTTCCGTAAACTCGACAGTTCGGAATGCAAGTTTGTCGTTATTGGTTGGCAACACTCGAGACACTTGAGCATGCAGCAATATATTCAGATTGGGCCGCTTGATGAACTGGGGTCCCAGATAAGATGTAGCCGAACTGCTCCTGACACCGCGATTGATTGTAGATTGAGTCCAACCTATATTAATTGTTATCAGCTTAAAACTTCTCAACACGGTACAAATGCATACCAATGCCGATCTGATGTCCAGAGTTCGTGTCGTTGTTGTATGGGAATTCCTCGAGTTCACGAGTCGCTTGAATGGCTCGCCGATCAATTAGATGCGAATAGCCAGCCAGGCTGACGGAGTTGATGCCTTGATATCCGTGTGCAGAGGGATTGAACTCCCCAGTAATATCGTGATTGTCTGCAGGCAAAGTCCATTTTTCATTCTTACGGCACGAGTTACGCGTCAACAGCAGTACACGTAAGACCGTGAAATTGCATACCTTACGAAAGTAGGGTTGAAGTTTGGCCCACGACCACCCAGGGTCATTCGTCAACCGAGCGTAACGATCGTAGTCGTCTGAGCCTCCTCGCGTGTAGCCCATGCAATCTGACCAGAAGGTGAGATTATGAAAGCGAAACGCAAAGACCAACAGAAAACCCACTGATTGAGCTACTCCCTCCAAGGATACGACCTCTTGGATACGGTATCGAACGCCCATTCATTCCGATCTGCGGGACCGTCGTGGAATTCCAGTCATACTGCGTCCGGGTTAATCTGGTACAGAACAGCGGAATCTGCATGTCGAGGGGAGCGTCTTCATGTCTATGAAAGAGAGTTCAGCACAATACGACGCTCGCAGAGCCGAATAAATATGTAACGCACGATCCACCGCCTTCGAGAACGAGGACAGAATATTTAGGATTTTCAGTGAGACGGTTCGCAATGACGTTTCCGGCCGTACCACCTGTCATCACCGAGAGGTAAGGATTTTTTATACATGACATGGCGCAGAAC
>JABCKH010000522.1:0-13055 GCA_018851285.1 Lyophyllum semitale | reverse complement strand
GGTCCAGTTGCAGTTTTTGTGATTTCTAAATATAAAAAACCGGTCAGGGTCCGGTTTTGATGAAATCAGGGTCAAAAACCGGACCCGACCGGACCTTCGAACACTATAACTAACTATGTAATCAGGCACAGTTCTACTTTAGGAAAGTCCGATCACCGAGGCCTTGTGATGTCATCTTTGTGGTGCCACTTTTGTTTTCCCTCGCTGTTCCCAACGATGAGCACACTTCACAAACCCAGCCAGTTCGCATCCAGTGTGTCTTGTTGCATCGGTTAACCCTTCCACTACTGCGCTACACTGAAATGGAAGTGAAGGTGCGACAGAAACAATGGAACAGAGCCCAGGCAAGCGCGCACTTTCCTGCGTAATCATCACAGCGCTAACCATACACAGCATATTGAGACTGTCAAGTGATTGTTTGGTCAATGCAGCGCTCAATCCTCAAATGGGAACACCTCAAGCTTTTCTCTATATGGACTCGCCTACATCGCAGACGGACATGTTAGAAGTCAACTACGTTGTGATGGTGATGGAACTTATTGCGAGATTCTGTCATTGAATTATGGTACGCACTGCATTGTGTTTTTGATTTTTAGTTGCTCACACAATTCCAGATGATTTGTTACTCAAAAGGACATCATTCGACAAGCGCGTTTATCCAGAAATGAAGGGGCAGGATGCAAACAATAGGATCATTGGGATCATGGTGCGTAATACCCGGTGTTTGCACTTTTAACACCTTACATGTCCTTCTAGCTATGTATGTGGTATTCGGGTAGGCCTATCTGTTATTTTCTCCCAAAGGCCAAGCCGAGTCGCGCACCACAGACTATGTAGATGATAGAAGCTGTCCTAATGAAGAGATTTTAGGTGGAATCGCACCCTCAAAGTGTTCAAAGTCATGTCTTCCCTTTGTGCAGAGTGTATTTAGGCCTAGGAATAGCTTGATATTGCACGAACACTTGAAATTGACATTCTATGATGTCCTTACATGGAAATTTCGTCGAATTTTAGTGACCTCCAAAAAAATATTTCGAGCTCGCGGCACGGACTAACTAACCGGCCCGGGGTGTCGGAGTTTAATTCCGGCACCCCCTTGAAGCTGATGGGCGTGACGTCACGCCACCGGAATGAGTCGGCGCCCGCTTTCGCTCCTTGATCATGGTTAGCCACGACCAAAGGATTTTCTCTGAGAACTTGCAGCTCTTATATGAGCTTAGCTATTCGGATCCCGACGCGCCTTATTTAACTTCTGATAATCGTGATATTCGCTTTCTCGATACCATTGCTCTGGCACTGACCACTGGGAAACCTGGAGATGTTTTCGCAGCTGCATTGGACAAACACGAGCGCGTACAGCTCGTTCTTGCGAAGAACGGACCTCCCACTCCCGAGGATATTGCTGCCGCCGACGAGCTCATTTCTCTTATCGGAAGTCCCACTGTCGAAGTGCGATGGACCTCTTTCCCTTCCTGCTTCGGCGATGTGGCGCAAACATCGATAGGCGAATCCACAGTCTGCAAATGTCTATCCAAGACAGAGAGCTCTGCGAAGACTTCCGATTGGCACTGGAGGCCTATGTACCCACGTCTGATATCAAAGCCGAGTTTCCTGGGGAGGGCACGATTCTTGGAGATTACGGGGATGAAGTACCTCCGTTCGCCATAGTCTGGGGAGATTTGGTTAAAGGGATCGCCAAGTGCACTACGTGTGGGCTGGACACAGAAAACATGCCTTGCTCAAAATCGACATTCGCATATATTTTCCTCCTTGCCAATACTCTTGCGCGCTCCCGTTTTCTGAAAACACTCGCCGATGATCGGAATGTCTTGTATAAGGAGCGCAAAAAGAGGCTTGAAAAGTTGAAGCGGCGTTTGGGAAAAGTTTGCCGGTATGTCCGCGGCATCACGCATCTCATTCAGAGAGCGAAGCGATGGTTCCCAATTTCCCACTGTTGGGTCACGGACACCTTCTCCGGTACGGGAGAGGGAGATTTTGAGCTTTGCAGTAATCTTTACGATGTTGTGTCGCGTGGAATTGACCTACCCTCGTTGTCAGATGCTGTGGAGAAGCTCGAAAAGCGCTTTCCTTTCATCCTCAGTAACTGGACAAGGCAACACACCGTGCACACCCGTGTTCATGCTGAGATCCGCATCATTCTCCATCTTAGCCCCTTATCTCTCGACGACCTCTCTGACCGCCCGATCGGGGTCAGCAAACGCTGCTGTTTCTGTTGCACACTGTGGATCGAGTCGCATAACTACATTTTTGGAACGCAGTGGATGACAAGCGGATCTCATGGCACGCCGGATGCAAACTGGGCGCTTCCAGGTACTGCGTGCCCATATGCCATTGAAGCAGATGGGAGGAGTTCGGTCGACGAAGCTGTGTTGAAAGCTGTTTGCGTGTGGTTAGAGAGTTCTCTCGGTCGGGTCTTCTTTCGTCGGAGGAGCATTTCGGAGGGGCATGTTCGATCCGGTGGTGATGAAGATGAGGATTCGGGGTGGCTCCAAGAAGTGGTTGCATTGGCTGCCGGCCAAACTGTTAGGTGAATGTACGATCATGATGGATATCTTGGTGCCAGCGACGACGCCAGTTTACTGTTTATTACTCTACTTAAGTCTGTAGCAACGGCCTCTTCTACAGAACCATGGTCGTCTGATCGTGACAGTACCAAGTGTGTATAGCCGTAGCGCTATGCGTCATCTTGCCTGTCCCATATCCAATCCGAGTTGTATCCCAAGACCATCACCGAACGTTCCCCTGACCATCCTGCACGTTTGCTGCATATCCAGCACGAGTCGTTTTGACACTGCCTTCCGCGCCGAGCTCGAAAAGTGGGCAATTTGACGTCACTGCGCCTTTGACGGACCTCCGAACCCATCTAGGGGATAGTATTCTCCACGCCTCTCTAGATCTTTGGGCCTCCACATTAATGGGCAATGGATCCGCCAGGATACAACCATCAGTACCGTACGTAGCCTCTGAATCGCCAATTGCTCTTTCCCCAAAGTCTGTGGGTACTGAACGGGCTTTGGGATGCTGGGGCCGGGCTGGGACGGGTGCGTTATGTATTGTGGACAAATTGTGAAGCCCAACAAAAGATATCTGAGATCAACCCCTTCAGACACTCCGACCCGCCTGGATCGAACAGGCGGCGTCAAGACGATAGGAGATCATTATAGTCTTGAACTCTTCCAACCGAGCCAAGGTCGGATAGTTATCAACGTACGATGGGATATGATGATACCTGCAAGCCTCGAGGAATTACTTGGGAGAAGCTTCCGTTATCCGTCAGAATGCGGCCACCAGGACCGTTCAAGATCGGTGAGTAAGTACTAAACGGGCTTCGGGATGCTGGGGACCAAGCTGAGATGTGTGCGTCAAGTCTTGTGTTCAAGTTGTGAAGCCACGAAAAAGAAGTACCGATTGATATCCTATACTCCGACCTGCCTGGATCGAACAGGCGGCATCAAGATGATTATACTGGTTTCTATCCATTACAGTCTTGCGCTCTTCCAACTTCTGAGCTAAGGTCGGATAGTCATAGGCAATAATCTCCGCCTGTCTGCGAAACGAGAATTGTGTTCCGCAAGCTGAAGCCCATCGTGAGTAATTTTATTAAGAAGGCTTCGCCACTGAACATCGTTCAGATGGGCCCGGGGTCGTGAAGGAGTTGTTGTTGAGAAAGACTTCCACTGTGGTCGCAACGATAGTGATGTCATGAGGAGAAATCAAGGGCCTCGCAATCCCACACGGACCGTACCGAGATAATCTCAGCTTTATAGAGAGTGCGCAGTGATACTGACTCAGTTCAATGTCACGGTGATAGGCTGTTCAGTTGTGGGGATTTGGACTTTGAAGAGATCGCTCATTTGGCCGCTGTTCGAACACATAAACTAGCCCAGACTGGCCCTTGGTAGGCTTTTCGCGGATCTAGACGATATGCAGCAGATGATTTCATGTAAGCTCCGCCAGAATCCGACCCAGTGTCAACGCCAAACAAATGACGGTTCCAAAATTCTTTGTCTCCTCTCCCCCATGTCCTCCATCTATCCACGCAAGTCCTCGCCTCAGGCCAAGGCCAAAGAAAACCTCAAGGCCGATGATTCCAGAGTCCCCAGCGACATCGACATCCCTGACAACCACGTCGCCCACACCCTCAAGACCCAAAAGGCCCTCCCGCCTTTCAGCTGGGCGAACTGGTACAACGAGATCAACTGGCTCAGCTTCTCCATCCTCACCCTCACCCCCATAATCGGCGTCATTGGCGCTTGCTACACCAAGCTGCGCTGGGAGACCTGCTTGTTCGCAATCCTGTACTACTTCATCACGGGACTCGGTACGTGTTCTTATTTCTCGCCCAAGTAATCCCCGCAGATTGCTTACGGAGTGGCGTGTGCACTGCAGGCATCACCGCAGGGTACCACCGCTCGTCAAAGCCGCTGCAGTACTTCTTGGCTATAGTGGGTGCTGGCGCTGTTGAGGGGTCGATGGTCGAGAGGTCACCGCGCCCACCACAGGTACACGGATACCGACCTCGACCCGTACAACGCGCACAAGGGCCTCTTATACAGCCACGTCGGGTGGATGATGCTCAAGCCCAGAAGAAAGCCCGGTGTCGCGGACGTGAGCGACTTGAGCAAGAACGAGGTCATCCGATGGCAGCACCGCAACTATCTTTCCCTCATCCTGTTGATGGGCTTCGTTGTCCCGACCATCATACCGTGGCTGCTGTGGGACGACGCAAAGGGCGGGTGTGCTGAGGTTGTGCTTTGTGCATCATGTGAGTTGTCGCTCGCTCTGTCCTGGCGAAGCATCGCTGATGGATAACGAAAAGTCTACCTTTTGCGTCAATTCCCTCGCGCACTGGCTCGGAGCCACGCCTTTCGATGACAAGCAGACGCCACGCGACCATCTCATCACCGCGTTGGTTACCATCGGAGAAGGGTACCACAACTTCCACCATCGGTTCCCCATGGACTACCGCAACGCTATCAAGTGGTACCAGTACGACCCCACCAAGTGGTTCATCTGGACGACGCAGCAACTCGGACTCGCTAGCCATCTCAAGGTAAAGCTGCCCCCCCCGCCCGACGTATTTCCTCTCTCTCATACTGATCCCTGTCGTCATCAGGTCTTCCCTGATAACGAAGTCCGCAAGGGCCAGTTAACGATGCAGCTCAAGAAGCTCCGCGAAGCGCAAGACACGCTGACATGGCCGAGTGATAGCAACGATCTCCTCATCATTAGATGGGACGCCTGTGCGTACCTTCCTGTAACCACTCGCCGTAACTGTATATTGATCCTCTCCTCCTCCAGTCCAAGAACAGGCACAGAAGCGCCCCCTCGTCCTAATCTCAGGGTTCATTCACGACATGACGAACTTCATCGATGAACACCCCGGTGGGCCGCACCTCCTGATCAAGATGATCGGCAAGGACGCGACCACGGCTTTCTTTGGCGGTGTCTACGGCCACTCGAACGCTGCACATAACGTCAGTCTTTCCCCCCATGTATACCTCAGTCATGAAACAACTGACGCATATATTCTCCTTTAGTTGCTCGCGATGAAGCGCGTCGGCATACTTAATGGTGGACACCCGCACGGGCTGGAAGACAAGGCGATCCCGCCGAGTCAGAAGCTGAAGATCGCGCGGTACAACAAGTTGAGCTCGGCTTATGGCAGCAGCACGGCATATTCGGACGGCGAGGGCATGGGATATTAACTTGTGTCTCTGGATTCCCACAAGACTTCACTCCGTACACGCTGTGCCATGTCCATATTGTACATCGCATGATGACTTGACAATGATAACTTTATAGACGTTGATTGGGAGGAGATGGAAGATGGAATGGAAGGATGGGAAGGTGTAGATATGGCTTTTAGGACTGCGTTAGGTAGTTCAGACGTACATGAAGGAACGAATTGAAGCGATGACTTCTTGTGCCGGTGTTCCAGTTGTGAAGCCAACTTGAACAAAAAAGTTTTGTCGCAATAGCGCCGATTGACTCCGACCTGCCTGGATCGAACAGGCAGCATCAAGATGAACGTATTTATTGTTTCTACCCATTACAGTCTTGCGCTCTTCCAACTGAGCTAAGGTCGGATCCATTAGCTTATAGTCAATGTACGAAGTGACAATACAGTAATTGTTCAGTGTTGAGTAAGCATCGAGGGAGCTTTCATTGGGGCTGAACGAAGAAAACGAGACAACTCTACAATCGCAAGGCAGAAGTAGATGAAACCGTAGATGAATACGGAGGGCCCATGCAATATTAAATCGAACGAACTCGAAAGCGGGAGCACTGGTCATATGAGAGAATACTACAAGATGCAAGATAATACACGCCGAGCGCTGGCGCTGGCGAAAGTAATGATGATGATGATATATATGGGTGGGGGTTGCCAAGTATGAAAAAGAATGGAGATAGGATGAGATCGTGAATGGTATGGATGCGAAAAAAAAAACCGTCGAGAAGCAGATTGATTATATGCGGCAAAAAAAAAAAGAAATCTATAAATGCAGTCATAAATCCATCAAACATAAAACGTCCAATCCATGAGCGCACGCGCACGCCTAAGCGTTCTCAAAACGCATTAACAGAGGGGGGGGCGTAATAATATATCTCGATCCTGGTCGTGGTCGTGCAATCGTCGGCAATTTTCATCATCATCGTTCCGGCACGAGCACCATCTCCCCCGACTTCGGGCTCCCGGGCTCCAGCACCTCCCCGTCCGCATCGTACATCCCCACCCCCCCTCCGCCTCCATACCCATATCCGTACCCATACCCGCCATACCCATACGAATACCTAGGCTGTGCAGCCGGCGGTGCCCGCGCACGGTACGCCTCGCGCTCCTCGTCGGACAGCGGCGTCGGTGAGGCGGTGATGAGTCTATCGAGGAGTGTGAGTGTATATGAGGACGACGAGGACGGCTGTGACTCCGGGTCGGATTCTTGGGTGTCCTGCTGCTGCTGCTGCTGGATGGTGGATGCAGAGGTGGAGGTGGAGGTGGGGGCGGGAAAGGTGTACGCCGGCTCCGAGGTCACCGCGCCAGCGAAGAACGTATACGTATACACCTCCTCACAAGTCCCCGCCCCCGCCCGCCAGTACTGCTCGCCCTCAGGCCCGACGGGCGCTCCCCATCTCCCCTGCGCTCCCCCACCTCCAGGCCCGGAGCCGGAGCCTTTACACCCTCTTGAGCGGACACCGAGCGGGTTGCCACACACGGCGCAGGCGATGCCCTCGCGGATACAGCCGCACTTGGCGGGGCGTGCGCGGATGTGGGCACGGATGTGGGCACGGATGTGGGGGTCGTCGAAGTAGGCTGCGTCGAGGGGTAAGAGGGCGGAGGAGGCGCCGCCGTGTGCGAGCCATGTGTTCTTTGTCATGGTGGTGGTGGTGGGTGGAGAGGAGTGGCGCCGGCGCGGGGCAGCGGAGAGGTGGACGAGGGCACCGCAGCCCGTGGTGTGTTTCCGTCTTCGCTGCTGCTGTTTCTGGCGGGGCGGGTACAGAGGGAGGATGGACGGGGTGAAAGGCGTGTGGTCGCTCTCACATTCATACCCGTGCTCGTCATCCTCAGTCTCACCACCACAGAGCAGGGTATACGAAAACTCAAGCTCCTCGTGTCGCCTGCTCGCGCGCGACGTGCGTGTGCGGCGGTGGTACGGCTGCGGATGGGGTGGTGGCGGTAGATCGGCGTCCTCGGGCTCGGACTGCCATGTTGCTTCGGCGACCATGATGACGGCTTCGGCGGGAGGAGGTGATGGGTGGGTGTGGTCGAGACGCATGGCGCCGCGGCGGCGGAGGCGGGAGGCCTCGCCTGTGCGGACGAGATCCGAGAGGACGATGGAGTCGTCGGCGTCGGTTGGTGTTAGTGCCCGGCGGGCGGAGGCGGAGGAGGCCGGGGCGATGTGGTCGTCGTGGTCGTAGTCGTAGTCGTAGTGGTGGTAGATTAAGGGCATGGCCGTCGTCGTTGCTGCAAGAGCTAACGTTGTGTCAGCCGATACTGGAAGAGGCGTGTCCAGTGATTAGGTAAGGCACGGGCCTTGCCGTGACAATGCCGTGACATCGACGTTCACCCTTCGACGCTGCGTGTATCGATGCGATATCACTGGCTGGGCCTGACTTTGGGGCGTAGATCGACAGCTGAATGACAGTGATAAGGATACGTCATTGTCTAGGCCCTCCTCATGTCTAAACTATCCTTCCAATCTGGGGACACTTCTCTGCCGTCATGTAGTTGACTCCTGGGCCCCTGGACCTCATGGAACCGCAGCTTTCTTTGCCTAAATAACGTCATTCCACTGCCCCATGATCATTCGCTCGCTGAATTCTAGGCTCTGCGGGAATAATCAAGCAAACGCTTATTCACGACCTCGCGACAAGTTGCTTTTCCCTAACTCCACAAATTATCAGGCTATCAACGCAGCGGCTCCGGGCTCTCCATCGTATCCAAGCACATTGTATTGCACGTTTACCGCGCACCAAGCTCGTAAGGCGCCCAGCGTCGCCTGTATCTACTTGTCCCGAGTCGCTGTATAGATACTTATGCTGTAACACGCCTTCCCTCTCCCGTCCCATCCTTCTCGATCTCTACACCCATGAATCCATACCAATATGCCGGACCACTCTACTGCGAACTCTGGCCCCGAACTTAACCCCGGCGCCGATGCTTTGGCAAGGCGTGGGGACGCCAAGACTCCGGCTGAGCGCATCTGCACATCGAGACTTAGCTAAGTATACGTAGTATGCGTAAGTTATGCAGTTCCAATCTACCGCCTGCTCTTGCGGTTACAACTACATACCATACACACCCTGGACTCTCGAGAGACACTTGTAAGTATACAAGAACGCGGGCTAGGGCAAAACAAAATCTATTCCAGCGATTACGCTGTACTGGAAATTTCAGGTACGGGGAATCGAACCCCGAGCTGCCGCGTAGACTGTTTACCAATTTGCAATGAGAAGCGGCAATGTTAGCCATTACACCATACCCGACTGCGAAATGGCGAGTATATTGAATGATTCCACTATCTTCTCAGTCATGCGGGTTGTCCCAGTCACAAAAAACAAGCAGAAGCAAGTGGATCCCTGCCATCCAGCACCACATTGACGAGTAGGTGTCCAAGTTCCTACACTGGCATCCTCGGTAGCGAGGAAGTAGAAAAACAGGACATTATCCTTCGATTCGGGTACGGGGAATCGAACCCCGAGCTGCCGCGAAAGCACAATGCTAAAGGTATGAGAGGCGGCAATGTTAGCCGTTACACCATACCCGAATGTCAGGGGGTTCTGAGGGATGCAAAGCTTGCACACTTTCGAAATATAAAAGAGGAAAAGAAATGGCAAAAATTAATGATCTCCTGCTCCAGAGAACGCAAGGAAAAAAGAGTACATAAATCTTGGCTTATTTCGGGTACGGGGAATCGAACCCCGAGCTGCCGCGAACCAAATCTAACAGAGGACATGAGAGGCGGCAATGTTAGCCGTTACACCATACCCGATAGTGAGATAGATACAATTGGTAATGAGCACACCAATCCCAGCTTCGAACCACACAACTTGAAGGAAACAAATGATCAGAATTATACGCTTCGGTTGGTAGTGGATGATGACGTCCTGCGCTTTGGTCTGGTCCTGGATGGAGACGAGGTGCTGCGGGAACGACGCCCCGTTAACGACGAGGATGATATGGCGGTGCTGACTCTCCGAGATTGTTGTCGATTGGTTATCGGCGGAAGCCAACGTGGCGCAGGTGCCCAACGTGGCGAGCAGTGGCTAGGAGAAGACTTTTGCCTTTGTCAAGGAAGAATGACGCTGGTGCCTTCGACCCGGGGCGTGGATTGAGCACAGATGGTGATACCGAGCGTGGCGGTGAAGAGCTCGCAGACGTCGATGTCAAAGGTGGGCTAGAGGAGCTGGGGCCGGCCTAGCGGATGACCTGTGTAGGATCTGGAAAGGGTGCGAGAACATCGTATCGTAGGTCCGCATGTCCGTCAGATCACTCGTTCCCCCCTCCCCACGTTCCCTACACTTCCGACTCGCGTATCTCGACGTCGACGTCGTCGAGGCCATAGTCTAGCAGAAGCTCCTTGCACTGGAGGGCCACGTCGATGCCCAGTTCGTACAAGACGGAACCAGGCTTCACTCCTATCCAGACTACCACGTTGCCAGAGGGCCCTCCCTCATAGCCAAAGCGAACGAGATCAACGCTAGTCCATTTCACCTTCTTCTCATCTAGGATAGCAAGTACCTTGGAAGCTAGTTGGTCGTCCCATATCTCGGTGATCTCATGCCTACCGACGATCCTGAGCTCCTGAGCTTGGGGGACACTTTGGGGCCGGTGGGCGCCTCGTACGGTGTGGTGCCGGTGCGAGCGACTAGAATCGGCTTGAAGGGCAGGCGAGCGTATTAGAACTTGGCCAGGGGATCGCCGAGAGTGAGGCTAGAGATGTTGGTGGTAGGAGAGGCGACCGCCTCGTGCTTGTCCTTGGTGGGCGGAGAGTCGAAAGCAGCGGTGGACATTGGAAGAAGAGGAAACGGGAAGTCATGTACTTTGAGGATGCGGAAAGTTGTTGCTAAACAGGGAGAGAAAGTCTCACATTTTTGGACGGGGTTTAGAGCTGAGCGTTGTAATGCTTGTTACCGTTACCACTCAGCCTGGCACTCGATGCGATGTCACTGGCTTTGCCTGACTCTCTTGCGATGACCTCCTGTGGCCCCCTCATTTTCCCATCGGACGATAGGTTTTGCATGGACTGACTACGCACCCCAATCCGGACTCCACCCACCCATCGTAATGCCTTATGCATAACAAATCATCGGGGCCCACCTTCCGACGATCCAACACGCCTCAATTTCTTTCTCTTCCATCTCTAGCAGAACTCGCAACCCGCTGCACCCAATACTCAACGTATAAATTCAGACGTCAGCGGATCTGGACTATCTCGACAGGAAGATTGTTTGGACCTGTATCCAGTACCCCTTCAGCGCAGTTCAGAGAACGACGAGAGTAAAACATACCTATTCACAAATTCACACGACCTCCCAATTCGGCCAGTGGAGAGGACGATGCATAACTTCGAGAGCAACATACTCTCGAAGCAACCATGCCGGGAACAACGGCGGTTTGTTCGGAACAAATACCTTGGCGATAGGCTTCTTGTTCGAGATTCGACTGCGGAGCATGTCCCGAATTTTGAAGTTGTTTACGTCTGAGTTCTTCTCCCCCCATAGGCGAACGGTCTCAAGGTCTGGCCACAATTGAGAATCGCGGAGGTGCTCGAGGGCGGGGTTAAACAGTTCGATGCATGTAAACTGCTTGACAGACGGAGCGATTATGGCGAGTTGCAGGAACGTATCCCGATCGTAGTTTGAGCTTTCGACAGTCAATGACTGTACTGATGGAAAAATGGCGCCGTTTCCACGAGCGTTTTTCAGCGCTTCGATATCGCAGGGTAAGGAATTGATAAGATACAATGATTCGAGAAGAGGCGCTGTGATATTAAGCCACAGACAGGGCCATGAATCCTCCTCGTCATCGTCGTAACGGAGACGGAGGGCCCT
This sequence comes from Lyophyllum semitale, assembly GCA_018851285.1. Taxonomy (NCBI): domain Eukaryota; kingdom Fungi; phylum Basidiomycota; class Agaricomycetes; order Agaricales; family Lyophyllaceae; genus Lyophyllum; species Lyophyllum semitale. The sequence goes on along the minus strand of JABCKH010000522.1, from coordinate 1,481 downwards.
CAGAACAGGGAATAGGATTTTGCCGCTGGGCTGATTGACGTAATTCGCATCTAAGGGTTCTCCGTGGATCGATAGATTCGTCAGGGCGGGAAGACTTGCGGCAAAACGCTGGAAAGCGGTGTATTCCCAACGTGCCTCTGGGAGGATAGTATGCAGGTATAACGTCGTCAGGCCGGAGAAGGGGGGGAAATAGCTGTGCAAGCCAAAACCGACAAGGTCGATGAAAGATAGTCGAGGGGCACCATGAAAAAGGATAATACGCTCCCGCGGGTGTCTGAACTGCACGATGCCCTCGTAATCCTCAAGTTCAATCTGTATCTTTTCCAAGAGAGGCATCGAATCGTTCACCAAATAATTGAGGACTAGATATATGGATTTCCTTGGATCTGAATTCGCTTTGACGAGCAGACGTTGGCATCGCAAGATGGCTGGATCCAGAGGGATCAACATCTTGGTAAGGAGAAGATCGGACTTGTCGCTGCCGCAGAAGTCTATAGTTATGGAGACTGGTCTGTTGCGGGACCGATGGGTATACGCTCTTGGAGCTGCTGTGGGCCGAGCAACGGAAACCTCTATGTTGGTCCAGAGAGCGGAATCATTAATCGCGACATTCCGCCAGCGACTTGAGACGTGTGACAGAGTAATTTCTACCAGGAAAATGGGCCATGTCAAACGACGCGTAGTCTCGAAGATCAACGCCAGAAGCTCGTCAGGAAGGCGGGAATGAGGGCATGTGGTGTGGTTCGAATTCATGAGTCGTCCATGTTTTGCTCTGGCGCGGTGAATTTTATCGTCCCACTCCTGGATAAGTCTTTCCCTCTCTTGCTCTAAATGCTGAGCCTCTGAACGGGCGCAAGCCTCCTCGTAGCCTTCTCCCTGAAACCATATCATCGTGTAATCTGGCTATAACAGCATTGATTAGATTTTTTTCTTTCGGAATTAAAGCCATCCATACGCGCCACGGCAAGGGAATGGGTGATTATAATTTGAAAAGCTGGTAACACTGCATGCAAGACTTCGTATTTCTGGTCAGAATATTGAAAAACTATTGAAAAGTTACTCCATTCGTATGGCAGGCTTTACTGGACACAAACATTTTTTTTGGATTCTGGCAAAATACAATGTATCTGTCTATTTATCTTTGAAAACTTGATTTTATTTTTAATAATAAAACTTAAAGAATCTTGATTTCGATAACTTTGAAATCAAAAAGTGTTAGCCGAGCTGCCATCTTAGGTAAGGTTACCAAAACGGGTGTGATGCCGACATCACGTGATCAAGAGCGTCGTCGTGGTCCCTGTGGGCAACAGCGAGCAAGCTATCCTCACCGTTCCTGGTTCGTTTTCCCTGATTTCTTTTGCTGCCCTATGATACACATATATCTACATCAGTTCTATGTAATATTATTCGCTTTTCATCCTCCTAGGAGTGTGAGAATGAGTGTCCTGCTCATCAAGGGGTTCATGTGGTAAATGTATGCC
>JABCKH010000521.1:0-13067 GCA_018851285.1 Lyophyllum semitale | reverse complement strand
TCGCGATTCTTATCCGGATGCTCAGCTCAGGGATTTTGACCAAATTTTGCCAGTTCTTATCCGGACAGACCTGTGGGTTTGACCCAAAATTTGACTAATTCTTATCCGGACAGGGATCAGGCCGCCCAGGGGGCTTTCGGGGGTCCTGAATACAGCTGCTCAGCGCTCAACATCGGCACCGAAAATCACCTAAATCAGTGATCCCGAAGCTTTTTGACCTGAAATAGTAGAAATTTCGTAACATTTTCCCCCTTTTTGGAACCTTTCTATTGCAGTCAAATGACGATTAGGTACTAGACTCCGGCGAGATTTACGTTTTAGGTTTCCGGCAACTCAACAACAACCGAAAAACGGAACTAAAATCTGATCTCGTCCCAGGGGCTTGGAACGAGCACAGTGACCACCAAACGGTGGAAGCTGGTAAGCCCCAGATCTGCATATAACCCTACACCAACCCTACACGGCCGTGAACGGAACTGATGGAAACTGAGTTTCCAGATAAAACTTTTGTTCGAGGGCACATACGGGGTTTCTGAACAGAATAATCCGCAGGCGACAGTGGCATTCGCTTCCGTGGCCATTATATGTGATGGAAGCGTCCGGCACGACCCCAGCGCCGTGTACCAATGTTTGTCCTTTACTCAGAAGTACCAGGGTAGCGTGGTCGAAAACGGTGGTGGACGTGGGGCCGCATAGCAGGAAAATGTAGTCTTTCATGTCTCTTGTATTATCTACATACGTAGCTGCCTATATGTGTGGTGAACCATAGGTGCCTTTGCGCCTCGAGTGTATAAAAAAGAAAGAAACCGATTCCAATGAGTGAACGGGCGTGTATATAAGATCTTGTAATACATCGTGGATTTCAAAACAGGGCGTACAGCTACAGCGATACAGCGTGAACTAAATACTGACTATGTAGGTTGTACTGATTGTACTTCTAGACCTCGTCAGATCTCGAAGTACCATGTGCGAAAATTTCTTGAGACATGGGAACGTCGTCGAGGTTATCGTCTATGGCATCGAACGTCGTGTCAAGGTACCACTGGGAAACCCCAACCCTGGACATACTGGTGCGGTGTGTTTGCCCCTGAGGTTTCAAATCTTGCATATTCAGGATAATTCTACAGGTCTGAACCACGGGATATCAGATGTTGCTGCTTAAAAACATCTGAAGACTGGGAACTTACCAAGATCGAAATGATTGACAAGAAAATTCTGCGAGGGGATCATTAGAACTTGGACTGTAACACGGGCGAACCACAAGGAAATCCTTACCCAAACATGCTGTGTGTCAGCGCACGTACAAAGAAAGTGTACGGCAGAGAAGAGGCAAAAAATGCTGTGGCAAGACGGGTTGAGGACATTCAGTCGTCTTCCGGTAGTAGTATAAAGCTCCTGACACATACCTACAAAGACGGCGAAGGTCACCGATCCATCCCTCGTGACGATGTTCATTAATGGATTTCCAGCACTACGCTTAGCGTGCGTCATCGCCCATATTATCAACTGCACGACTGACATAGCAGTACTACGGTTGATTCCTCGTCAACTTAATTTGCGAATAAAAACAAAAACGACGAGGCTCACATCCCAAGGACAACGAGGAGCGGGGTATCTTCGATAAGACACGTAGAGTGGAATTGGGTGCCATTGGTGAATCGGACCGCGGTATAAGCATCAATAGCCAGCTCACAGCTCCAAAGAAACATAAGGAAAAGACCGACGAGCTTGCTGCAATCATATAATGCATAAACTTTGTTCACGTTAGATTAGAGAACAGAGATGATATAACATAGAATACACACTCACCTCGCAGCATGAGAATGATTTGAAGAGCGAAGTGATACAGGAATTGCATCGTAAAAATTTGATATACAAACCATCTCCGGCAAACATGCGGCGGAATATGGCTGTCAGATAGAAGCTTGAAGGTCCAAAATGTGTTGAGTCTTGGAGGGAAGAATTTCAGCCAGCCTGGCCAATCGTAAGCAGGACAGTCATAATTACATTTGGCCCACGAGACCGACATATCTTGAGCAAAGGTAGATGGCTTTCACGAGGAATTGTTCGCGCCTAAGGGACACTACGTGAGAACTCGAAAGAAATGTATTGAGTAACGTTTATCGTACAGAGACTTCCAGATACACTCGTATTCACGATCACAGAGCACGATGGAATCCCAGACTAGCCAAGACAACGCGAAAACTGGAAGAACGCCGGGACAGGCTGTGAGCAATGAGCATGGCAACGAAATGGGGGCCTACATACCGGAGAGGGCGTTTCTTATACCTGGGCGTTCAAGAAACGAGTAGCCTTCAACGACGCTTGACTCCATGTGGGCCGCACAGACGCACAGAGTCGCTGTGGTGTTTAGCTGAATTAGATGGCTGACAAACTTCGATCAATCGGTGTATGAAGTATCCTAGGGAAGTGCAGGGACGCTATCTGGATGCCATATGGACCTGAGCGCTTAGAAGCAAGCCAAGGAATAAGGATAAGAAAGTTCGTGACACTATGAACCAGACCTAGGGAATTATCTGGTCAGCGACGCAGTTGCCGGCTGTAGTGCAACTAGCACAATCCCAAATCGTGGTGAGTGGAGAATGTCCAATCGAGGTGACAGGAAATGTCACTTTCACTGATATTCGTTGATGACTTAACGGCGCAGGATTCCCGTGGCACGTGGGCCGGATGTGATGCTACCCATGGCAACGCATCAGCGGACACACCAGGTCCCGGCTGTGGGACCGCGATATCCACCTCCTCCTCCTCCTCCTCCAGGACAATATGTATAGTTTGTCATTCTCACGTAACATCATCACCGTATCCGAGTCTAGTATGTCGAGTCTCGACGCATTTCAAGTCGACAGGAGTGCCCTCTTCTCATCATGAGGAGTTATGGACATCGATACGCAGTCTATGAGCAGTTCATGATATAATATCAATATCAATATTCCGCCGCACTCTGCGTGAAGCTGAGGCATGTACATAACAATTTCGTCTTGTGCTTTGCAGTCACAGCCAGGGTGCCAGACGACTTTTGCAAGTCTTGGTCCTCTGCCTTTGCAGGGACTATAGATAGTGAATACGATATTTCACTTGTAATGATGGTGGTCAGGTAATATGTACACCACACACATACACCCATCGCTCTCCTCGCGACGCTGAGCTGTGAGAAACGGAGACACAGCCGGGGGGCGGGACACAGCGGTATCGACCCACAGATGGACTTGGCGGACGACTAAGAGACGGGGGGCGGGATACGGTGTCGAGCAGACGATGGACCTGGCGTGTAAGCTGTCGAGGTGCCATTTTTACCCCGCCGGTCCTCAGTATGGTATGTATGATATGGTGAAGTACATACATATACACAGTCGTGTGCGCTCCCCGACACGCCCAGGCGCCGGTCATGATTGGGCCGCGACGCGTGATTGTTGGGGGGCGGGGGGCATCTGATACTTATTGTACATGTAAGGGGGGTATAAGGAGCAGACAACGTATATCTCGACTCGACAACGACGGCGACGCGGGGGCTTCGAGCGAAGTGGGAAGCACAAGCACATTTTCATCTGTCCTTCGGGCCCGTTAGTTGCGAGTGTGGGGCGGGCGTGGGGTATGGGGTATGGAGCGACAACTGGGTGACGCAAATTTAGGGGTCTTCGATATCTTGTTGTTGTGGTATGCGGTATGCGATGGAAATCCCAGGCGAGCGTGTAACCCCCATTCGAGGGTTTGATTGGGTCGTAATAGTATGCGTATTCGGCGACCAAGAGACGGAGACACAGCGAGGGGCGGGACACGGTGTCGAGCGGTACGCAGTCACGACGGTGGAGCTGTCAAGGTGCCATTTTTACCCCAGCGGCGGTCCTCGGTATTGTTTATAGTATGGTGAAGCACAGACGTATACACAACCGTGTGCGCCTCCGACACTCTCGGGCATTGGGTTGCGCGAAAGAGGAGAAACGTAGATCAGGAGTGGGAGGAAGGGCCCAGGTTCGGCAACGGTATAACGTACCACTCGAAACGAGGGCACAATTCCAATTCCAATTCCAATGAATGGGGAAGGGAGGGAAATTGCACATCGGCGCCGGGTGTTGTCTTTGTCGTGTACCAGTGCGCCCCCGACACGTCCGAACCTCCATGGATATCGGGCTGCGAAAAAGGAGCAGTGCAGATCAAGAGTGGGAGGCGGCGGGGGCTGTCGGTAACGGCATTGACGAAAAAGGAGCAGCGCAGATCAAGAGTGAGAGGCGGCGGTTAACGGGGTTAACGAAAAGGGAGCAGCGCAGATCAAGAGTGGGAGGCGGCGGGTAATGGGGTTAACGAAAAGGGAGAGCGCAGATCAAGAGTGGTCGGAGGCGGCGGGGGCTCTCGGTAACGGCGTAACCTACTCCCAGGAAGGGCATAATTAACAATGACTGGAACTCAGCGACGGCGTCCCCATTTCCACGGAAAGGAAGGACATGATTCAGTCATAATGCCAGATTTATTAGGGGCGGCGGGCTGTTGATACTGTAGGGGATAAGGAGCGGAAAACGCAAATCTCGACCTCGACCGTGACGCTGGGGAGCACAACGCCCACCCGTTGTCCTCCGAGTCCGCTGCGAGCATGGATGGATGGGTAGAATCAGAAAGCGGGCATGGGCGACGCAATCCATGTTTCTTCTTTTTGCTTGAACCTCGAAGCTTGAACATTCGACTGAGGCGCGGGGGTCTTCGGTATCCTGCTGCGGTATGCGCAAGGCCCACTTGACCCTGTCTGATTGCTGATTACATGGCCCGCACCCCGTCTAGAAAAACCACAGCGCAGATCAGGATCAAGAGGGGAGGAAGGGGGCGAGGAAGCAGCGGGCACGGAGTATGCGATATGCGGGTCGTTTAATCTCACGTCCGAATACGTGCTTCGACGAACCAATGGCCATCCACCTCCGGCTACTTACGTAGAAGAAGAGCGGCGCAGATCAGGGGTGAGGGGGGGTAAGGATCGCAATGACTAACATAGGCAGTGCATGTGCGTGTGCGATGGCGGCGGCGGCAGGCTGTTATCGTCATGTAGGGAAAGGCCTGGGTAGGCCAGCGTACAGCAACGGGATTTGTCTCGTGGGCTGGGGACACACCCTGCACGTATGTTTATGACACTGATATGTGTTAACTTGAAGGTTCTGATCATGAGGCGCCTCCCTCCGCGTCTACAACCTAGGGACTGGCGGAAGAAGCATTGGGCACTTATGTCCGAGTCGCGGTACGATCACAGACATCGATGCAGATGCAGGGCAGCTGTGTGCGAGCGGGATAGATAGGACCTCAAAGAATGATGACGTAATGAAGCTCACACGTGACATTGTGTCGCGCTTTCGTGCCTGAAAAGGAAAGACCGACCTTCCATTCTGATCAAGCACACCCATTCCAGCCTCCAGGGATTTTCAAAGCTGATCCGTCATGAGACACCGTTACGAAAAGTCGAGGGCAGGGAAGAATGATGTGCGTGTGGGAAGGAGGTAGGTGTCATGAAATTCAAAAAGGGAGACGAACAAAGAGGTAGCGCTGTCAGTTCGGCGTTATGTAGTAGAGACGTGAGAGCCAAATGTTTTCGGTTGGTTTTCGGACGATATTATATCGCAGCCTTGGGATTCGGAAGCTCTTGGGAGAGACATTACACTCCAGGATCAAACGACCGTGGCCCATAGCGTAGCTTGGGATTTAGGATCTTCGAAAATACCATCCCCGCCTAATAGCGCCTATACACATCAAATAAATAAGGAATCGGCTTTGATAAGCTCTCATGCCAAACTCACTCTCGAGTCTCCGCCGCTAAATAGAAACTCAATAGCAAAAAGTATCCTCGGCCTGCGTGGAATAAAACTTGGACTTAATTACATTCATCTATGTAGCAACTGCTTTGTCGTTGTTCCGTTTCCTCTTCCTCGTTGGTCCACGTTTCTTCTTCAACAACGTATAATTGACGTTCACATCCCTCAGACGGAATGCCTTGATAGCGAGCTCCGCAGCCATATACTTGACTTCCTCCTGACTGGCACGTCCACGATAGATTTCCGTGCTGCGACATTCTTCTACCCCGTCCACGATGATCGCACAGCTGACGTTGCCTTTCTCCTTAGCGTACCCGTATTCCAATTCCTTGTCATGTTTGCTTGCCCAAAGTGACAATCGCGACACCGGGTGGAGTACGTCAACGTCTTCGCGCACGATCCGTTCTAGAATCTGCAGGAGACCCAAATTCCTCATAACATTTCGCGCGACATCGATGTTCCCGTTTGAATCTAGGAAGGCGGCACCGATCAGACTCTCCACCATGTCACTCAAGAACTTGGGTGCTTGGAGTCGTAAAAGCTCCGCCCAAGGGAATATCGTTCCCTCCTTCATTGAGTTTTCAATTTCTGCCTGCCCGCGACGGTAACGTGCGAACGTATTCCGCTGATCTTCGAGGATCCGTGGACTAGAGTGTAAAAGGCACTGCCAGAGGTAGACAAGATGGGTATTGGGCTGTAACGCGATTCCTCCGTCTTGGCCGGGTCCAGGCATAGTAGCGTCAATCTGTGTGGAACAGGATAGACAGATATACGCCAGGATATGAGCATTAACCATGGCCGATTTTCGAAGGAAGATATGTCCGGGGCTGTAATTCTTCCCCGGAGCATGGTATAAAAAATCGGTCACAACCATATCGAGGACAGAGTCCCCGAGAAACTCCATCCGCTCGTAGGAAGGGGTATGGAGGTTCTGCTCGTAGCTAGCGTGCGTGAGGGCCTCAATGAGTAATAACTTGTGCTGGAATGTGTATCCGATAATTCGTTCCACGTCGCCTAGCTGTGAGGGGAACTCCTCATGGTCAGGTACGCGTGAGAGTAGAGTCTCGATCCGTGCTGGCAGTGGCTGCCATTTCAGCCCAAGGTCGAAAAACTTTGCACATTCGTTCCCCAAGTCAAAACTGCCGTGCAAGTAGGCCGCGCCGAGGAGAGATTCGACAACATCAGCAAGTACTTGGGAAGAGATTAGGGACCATTTTTATCGTTGCCTCGCCCACCGCTCACCTTTCGTAGACAGTTCCTGACGTTGCTTCTTAGGTTTCTTGGAAACGCTTTTCTTCTCTTCTTTCCTGTCAATCGGCGCCGTAACTTTCTTCTCAATCATAGTATCCGGAGTGAGGTAGCTCGGTTTCCATTTTTTCCCGAGCATTTGATCTGAAGAGAGAGCTTGAGTGCGCAGTGGATGGAGAAAGCATTAGAAAGAATACCCCGTATGATCCAGTGATAAAGTCCCTTGGAAATGTCCTCTTTGGCAAGACGTACATTAGAAACGGCGTGGTCCTTCTTCCTACTCAGGTATCCTTCATGCCACAGCGGGTATTCTGCGAGAAGCTGTATTCCCACAACAAACTTGAGAACGGTATCACCAAGGGTTTCGAGCCGCTGGTAGTTGCTTCGCTCCTGCGAAACTGGTGCAGTCATAGCAGTCATTAAAAGTGAAAGGGGAACGTCGTGGAGCGGAGATGAAACAAAAAGGGTTTGGCGCATGGAATTGACCGTGATGGACAGCGAGAGGGAGCGAAGGATCGATGGCAGCAAAAAAGCATATTCCGAGTCGACGTGCGAAAGGAGTGTGATGGCAGATGCGCGTGGTAAGAGGAAAAGGTTTTTAACAGCTGCAGGCGGATCTGCTTTGGGTGGAGTGGGAATCAAAAAATTCGTTCGAGGGGGGAGAGGCTCCACGACAAGAAGAGGATAAGTGATCTCTAAGTCTGGGAAGCGCGTGGCGTAGTACGTCCGAAAATCCTCCTCCTCTTCTTGTGATAAGGGTTCAAAGCGCCAACAGATGAAGCGAAAACCTTTTGCGAACTGGAAGCCATTTCGTACAATGCTCAAATCTGTCGGATACGAGAACTTCTCTCCGAACTTTTCAGCATTGGCGAAGAATTCATCGGCATGAGTGAGGCCAAGCGAAATGTTTATCTGCGAGAGCCACGACCTGCGCGTCTCCCACTGGCTGTCCTCTGCGGTGGGTGAAAGAAGGTATGAAAAATCGAGATTATCCCATGTCATGCGTGACCCATTCAAGGACCAAAATAACATCCTCGTGTACTGCCGCGCTTTCTCGATCCTCGGATCCGACAGTCCGATTTTCCCGACATATCGAACCTGAGTTTGAACTGGGTCCTGGCCTGTATGGTATAAAGTGGGTCCCTCGTTGTTTGGTAAAGAGATTTGAGGAGAGAGGGTGAAGAGGTTCAGGGGAGGGAGTTCGCCGATGACGATCTCATGCACGTTCCAACGGGTCGAGTCATCATTCACAGCTGCCCATGGATTCATCTGAATCGTAACGTTGGCCGTGCTAGCACGTTTCTCGACATCCTTCAACATCTCCTTGACCTCATCTTCGAGATGAGGTTCGACGATGCTTGTGATGGGAAGTAGATGGTCGTTGAGCAGTTCTGCGTCATATAAGGCTCGATAGGCCATAAAAGCGGCATGGCGGTGGGCGGATAGTCTATTGTTGTAGATTCGCTCCGTTGAAAATTCACGGTTCGGGAGAGGCAGAGATCGAGGCAGTGTGACTGTGGAACCGAACGGACCTGTGTAGAGGGGTATGCTTGACTTGGAACGGTTGTCGAACGCATGCCAACCCTCTGGGATCTCCGGCGGATCGATGTCATACAGTGGCCGATTATCGGCGTGAGCGCTGTTGGGAATTACAGCACAAAAGTGCGACAGATGAGAGACAGCTGAATGCAACGTCAAAAGAGCGCTGGAGGAGTTCTAAGCATTAAATCGATGATGCGGAGGGACGGCTGCGTCGCTCACCCTGTTGACGGTACCCGGAACTCTATGTCGTCGTCCTCTTCGTCGACCATGAGGTCAAGCTCGTCAGGTAGTTCCCTTGATGGATCATTGTAGAGAGCGATCATCTCACGCTCCAGGTTCTGCCACTTTGAAACGTTATTCTGGTCGCTCCCTCCCGTCGCAAACATCATGGTATAGGTGCTCCTCTCTCGGCGGGCCCGACCCCGACTTTGCGCCCAGCTCGCCATGTTCAGGGGCGGGTCCCAACGAATGACGCTACCACAAGCCTGAATATCGATTCCCTCCTCCGCAACAGCTGTCGAAATAATAACCGTCTTCTCGCCGATTTTGAAGTCCATTAGGGTATTATCCTGAGACTCCTTGAGCATCGTACGAGTGATATCTAGGAATGAGTGCCGCTGGGAGTTGTCAGAAGTTCCGAGCAGGCATCCGAATTTGAAAATGCCGCTTGTAAATGGGTGGTGTCGGAGGAGTTCCGCAAGCGCGAGCACGGTATCACGGCGCTGGACGAACACAAGTCCACTATAGGACTCATTCTCCGCCTCCACGTCGAACTTCTCTGCTAGCAGCGTGTCGATCAGAGCTCGAACCTTGCTTGACGACTCTTCCAATATGTCGTCAGGGAAGAACGACACAGGAACAACGGCAACTTTTTCGAGGATGCTGAGCAAGTATACCTTTTCTTGATTCTTCCAGGAAGAGATGATGTTGTTATACGGATTCGCTGCCCGTTTGGCTTGCTCCATGACTTGCCAGACATACCAGTCGGCCGCCCATGATCCCAAGTCTTCGCAAACGACGTTAGCCGTCCTCGCGAAGTCTCTGAGGCCTTTATGAGTAAACGAATCCTCTTTGAGAATAACCTTGGATAGTTTCTGGTCCAGCCGTTGGTATTCTGCGGTGCGAGGAGTGGCTCTAGATAGCTGTTTGCGTAGAGACTGTACGTAGGGGTCATTCTCGATGTTTATTGTATCGATAATGGAACACAGAGAAGCGAGGTTGGTCGAAAATGGGGGATCAGATTCGTCTGGAGGGTCGTACATGACATGCCGGAAAATTGGCCGGTGCACAAACTTGGCTAATTCGTCACGGTGGCGGCGTGGAGCGCGGATGATGCTGTCAAGATTCTCTTCAATGGTTCTGGGGGTGGTGTGAGAAAAGCTATCACTTTGTTGAATACTAAGGTACAAACTTGAAGGCCTTTACGACGTTGCCGCCATATATCGGACTAGCAGTCAATCCCAACACCGACGGTCGCTGAGAATCAATGGATACGGCGGATCTCTGTAAGGGGAGATTGAAGTAAAATTCCTTCATGATTCTATTATAAGGATGGTTGTCGACAGCGTGGTGCGCCTCGTCGAAGATGAGCAGACTGATATCACGACCCAGGCTAATGTAGGAATGGCGTAGTGCGTCGAGGAGAACTTGTGGTGTGGTAACCATGATACGATGTGTAACAAGAACCTTCTGCCACAGCGCTGCGTTTTTCCATTGATCGGGTTCTAAGGAGCCGGAAATGAGTCCAACTGAGACGGGAATCGAATCTCGTATGACGCTTCGCTGTTGCTCGCAGAGTGCCACCGTAGGGGCAACAAACCAGGAGATCTGAAAGATCTTCCATATCATTAGAATCGGTGGTGCGATCTAAGATCGAACCTTTGTAGGCTGCCGCTCGGCCTCAATCTTCATCCTCAGGACAGCAATGTGAGTCTTTCCTGACCCCGTGTCTAAAGCGATGATGATATTGCTGCGAAGACTTTCCTCGAGCATTTCTTGCTGATATCCTCGAGTAGTTATCGAATCTTTTGCCAGTGGTTGATCCATCCTGAGCCGAGGGTATATGTCAGTGATAACGGAAATAACCATTGGTCAGACAACTCACATGGAATGTAAGAATGATCTTGGGGTCGTATCACGAGTTTGATACTGTAGATGAACTGTTTAAAGGGCTTGTAACACGGAGGAAGATGAGAGTCTAATGTAACAGTAGGCTTACAGCTTTAAATACGTGGGCGTTAGCACTGAGCGCTAATGTGATAGGGAGCTGGTTGATCAGAATCAGATAACGCGCGGCAGCCCAGCTGACGGGTTTTAGGCGCCTGAGTCAATCGAAGGTACTTCTTTCAAAATCTCAATAAGAATTCAAGTTTCGATTAGAATTACTCTTGTAAACGCGCGCGACCTAAGACCAGACAACATAAATTAATTTGTCGAGACAGCTAAGAAATTTGTCCTACAGTAGGGCGTCGCTGTTAGACAGTAAAAAGAACCCAAAGACACTAGGCAGCTATTCTGGACGTGGGGGAGATAAAAATCTAAGAGGAGAATCGAGGACGACCACTTGAACCGTGAACGAGACCAGGCGGCTCCGAAGGGTTTAAGTATATTGGGTCACGTGGTTTGACAATTGAGGAGAAACCCCGGACCGGGACCAGGTTTTCATCAAACCGTCGCCGTCCCTCCTCCGACCTCATGAATGGCTCGTTCGATAGAGCTCACGCCCATACGGCCACTTGACTCTTCAAGATTTCTTCTTGAAGATGATCCACCTGTCCGTTCACCAGCAGAGGTTGGCGGAATCTTCCCGCACACTTTGTCCAGTGACGAGAACACGCTCGCAGCCATACACCCTCCTTGGAAAAGGAACCTTCATGCATTGCTCGAGCAGCCCAAGTCGTCAACTGCAGCAATTTTCCTGCATATGCTCGTGACAGCCCTCATTCTTGTCTCGGCACTCGTAACGGTGTTGGAGACGGTCCCGACACTGCACACGATTTCAACTGGGGCATGGTTTGGTGCAGAGACCACATTGGTCGCACTGTTCACCTTCGAATATATTGCACGATGTTTGGCGTGGAGTGGGACGTGGATGAGCTTGCTGAAGTGGCAAACGTGTACGTTATGTGCTTTCCCCGGTTAATAAGACTGCTTACGTGAATCTCAGCATTTTTCGGTATAATCGACCTCCTCGCTGTAATGCCATATTATATAGAGATTTTGCTTCACCAAGATACTGTATGTCGTGTAATCAACACGTCTTTCCAATTTGTTTACGTGAACCATAGTCGGTCCTATTCAGATTCTCAATCTTGCGGATGTTTCGCCTTTTACGAGTGTTCAAGCCCTTTCGTAACAACAACACCATTCTGCTGTGAGTTTAACGTATCTTCTTTGCATATAAAAGCTTCATTCCCTTACAGCACGATTGAGGTTATGTTTGTGTCCGTCCGACGGTCGCAGCATGCACTTCTTGCTATCGGGTTCTTCGTAATCATGATACTTACGGTCTTTAGCACTCTTCTGTAAGTCTTTGGTCCAGATGATGTTTTAATCCTTTACGATAAAGTTGCGTTTAGATATTTCGCTGAAAGAGGGACATGGGATCCTATCCTTGAAGCTTTCGTCAACGTAGATGGAGACCCCACTCAATTCTCTGTAAGTGCCATCATGGCTTAATTTGAGGTCTGCGCTAACGCTACCTTAGTCTATACCAGCCGCGGCCTGGTTCGTACTCGTCAGTGCGTCCTTTTTGTGCTTTTGACGAGATATACAATTGAATATCGTTTTTACAGCTATCACTACAGTCGGATATGGCGAAATCACACCACGCTCTTTTCTGGGGCGCCTAATCACGCTCCCGATCCTGTTATGTGGTCTGCTCCTCATCACGCTTCCAAGCTTCGTCCTCGGTCGAGAGTTCAGCCTCGTCTGGGAGAAAATGACAAGCAAACAGGTCCGTTCTTTCTTCCACACAGGCGTAGACTGCGAGTTGAACGCAGGTGTATTGCAGAACGAAGACCGAGATGAAGATTCCCCCGTCCAGATTTTGCGCCCAATGACACCTTTCCTCTATAGTCAGACGTCGGGAGCGCAGAACCGCCCAAACGACCTGACGAATCGCAAATTGGCGCAAAACCAGACTGAGCTCAGTCAGCAGATATCAGAGCTGCGTGCGACGGTCGATGCCCAGGGGCGCATGCTGGAGGTGCTTCTTGAGATGTTGCAGGCGAGTGTGTCAAAAGGGAAGGAGCCGGATAGATCGTAACGTATAATTCGTGCTATATGTATATTCGTTAACTATTTGGTGGGTTAATTGTTATAGGATTAAAGGGAATATGTTATGTTGTATCAAAAATATATTGCACCGAACATATATTTCGCTGAGTGTCACCTCGACATCACGAATTGATGGGTTTACAGACATGCCATAGTAGGCCGGTTCGGCAGGCTTACAAGCCTAGATTT
>JABCKH010000520.1:0-13086 GCA_018851285.1 Lyophyllum semitale | reverse complement strand
CTATTTAGCGCTGATGTTCGGTAGATAGCCGGCCATAATATTTCGACAATCTTAAACACGATTGGCGGTGTATCTACTAATTATCGTAAAGAGGCGACAAGCGTCATGTAAGGTCGTTCAGCGGAGCGTGAGTCCATCCATCCGTCAACATGGTCAGGAAGTATGGGTAAGGCGTAAGTAAAAAGATAGGAAAGCGGGAGGATGTAGGTAGATCAGACAAGCAAGAAGTACGGCACGGGAGGAGCGAGATCGTCCAAGATCCAGTGTTAAAAAATACAAAGCACAGTAAAACCATCATCTACCACCCACCAAACCATCTCGAGGGAGGTCGCTGAGTTGCACGGGGCCTGCGTACAACTGTTCTGGTGCGGCGATCGTCGACGTCGTCGTCATCTTCTTCAGTGACAATCTCTACTGCAGTCGTCCTTGGGCTGGAGGCTGTTGATGGAGAAGTGACACCCTCAGGCTTGGGATTTGCGGCAAGGCGGGTGTTGGCAGGAGGGGGCACGGTGACGGTTTGCGTTTGTATTACAGTCTTGGTTTCGGTCTCGTACGCGGTTTCGGAAACGACAAGGGGAGGAAGTTCGTGATACTAGACAAGGAGAGTAAGTCAGTAAAATTGTCTGACGTCATTGATGAGTTCGTAGACCGACGACCAGCCGGAAGCAAAAAAAAAAAGTGCACCACGTGGAACACGTTGTGATCGAGCGTCGATCGTCGATCGCGACGCGTTAAGCCGAAAAGCCCCCGACTGGTCAGCGGTCTACGAAGAGGACAAGGGGGACAAGGAAAAGCACCGAAGTCCCCCAAGCCCGGACGAAGGAGTAAAGGGGCATGGACGGGATTCATACGGACTCGATGGTATAAAGTTGGGTAATGCCTCCTTCGTCTCAAAGCTCGGAGCGGCGCGGGGAGGGCGGCGGTACCTTGGCTTTTCGCTTTGATCCAACGGGCTCGTAAATATATTCATCTTCAACATGCTGAGGATTGTCGTTGCCAAGAGAGCTGGCACAAAATATCAGTATGGACGCGTATAAAGATCATGAGCGAAGCTTACTGGAGCTGATCCATGATCCAGCTCTCGCGTCGAGAAGCATCGTGTTCCCTGCGGTTCACAGACTCCTCACGCTTGCTGATATCACGCTCCCGTTCGGCAATTTTGAGTTCACGGTCGAGAAGCTCCTCTCCTCGGGTGCCTGCCCATCCAGGAGGAGTGAGGGAATCCTCTTTGACGACCTCTTTGATGATCGTTTGGACCGGACCAGTGACGGTCTCCACGGTGGTGGTGGCTGCACAAGGAGGGCAGACAGCAGGAGTGGGAACGACGCCACCAGGGGCCCCAGCCAGTACCTCGGCCTCACGACGAGCAACTTCAGCTTCGCGAATGGCGACGTCCCTCTCGCGTTGGATGAGAGCCTGGGTTCGTTTTGGAGTGAGGTAGCCAAGGACACCTGATGTAGTAGTGGAGTCGCCGCCAGATGCAGATTGGGTGGAGGGCAAGGAGAGCATAACCGCTAAAACAGCGAGCATAAGGGAGAGAACGATGAGGAGGGTGGTGGAAGAGATTGTTCGATGATGATGGTGGGATCGTTCGCGATCACGTTCACGCTCTCGCTCACTGCGATGGTGACGTTCGCCATGATGGGAAGAAGAAGGTTGAGCCATCCTGACTTTGGGGACTGATGAGGGTTGAGATATAGTAGAAGCGCTAGAGACTGAACGTACCGCTAATAGATGAACTAGGCGACAAGGACGTGGCAGTGGGAGGAGGACGTAGGATAGACGTTTTGGAAGTTATGGTGGGTAGCGCAGCGGATAACTCTAGTCGAGATGGGGGTTAAGAACAAGGTAACGCAACATTCTAACTATTGTCCTTTTTTTACTATTTTCATTGTTCAACCACCACGTGTGCAACACGTGGATTATCACGTGGTTTGGCGCGAGACTATACCTCCTCGCGGCTCGCCACACCCTATTAGTATAACATCCATGTCCCTCCGCCGTCTAGCACAGACCAACAACGCCGCAACTGCTTCGCCTAGGAGTCCTGAATCCAATTCCTCCACTTCCTCTCCTTTAGCGTCGTCAGTCAATGGCACGTTGCCTTCAACGCCTCGCAGCCGTGTATCTATGGGTGCCTATCGCTCTCCTGCTTCGACGCCTTCCATTTCCTCATCCATTCCTTTCGATTGGAATGCGGCTCGGTCCCTGAAGCCTCCCCCTTACGGTACCCCACTTCAAAACAAAGGCCGTAAGAGCCTAGGCGTCGGCTCAGCTGCTAGGACTCCAGTTAAAAGAGTGGTGCGCAAGAAGGGAATAGTCGAAAGGTGATAGCTATCCTACGATCTCGTAGTCGACTACTAACATCGTCGTACTAGACTCACGGCTATCCCATCTACAATCGCCTTTGAAATTGCTTTATTCCCTCACAACGTTCCTCTCCCATCCCCCAATACGTCAGGTCGTCTTGTAGGCGGGGCGCTTCATTTTCTGCATCTTTGTGTCCGTATCAGCCAGATACGTCAAGTGCCAGATTCCGATTTAGGATGGGAAGACATGTATCGTGAAGGTGAGGGCAGCTCTTGGTTTGATTGGGTCAGTCGATTCCTCTTTTACACGCCCTTTTTACAAGGCTTATATTTCCATGTCAGACGACACCAATATCATTCCTCCTAATAACAGCCTCGGTCCTTAATGCTGTGTACCTCTTTACACGCATGAGGCTCTACCGGCTCCACCATCGCTCGGATCCCGTGTCTTCTCCGAATGCACGATTTGTCTCTGCTCAGTTGGACTTTGAGCCTTTGGAACCGCCTTCTCTTGTCTCGCGTATCAGTTCTGGGAGTTGGTATGCGTTTTCCTATTCATGGCGTTGGCTGTTTGGCATGAAGCCGCCAACACGAGCCGGTCAGCTGCCAGGAAGGACGTCGCGTGTGCAACAGCTGCAGGTGTGGGCACCGGGACAGTTCGAAATGATCCTGTTTGCCGTATACTCACCTGCCCACGCATTTCTCTGGATGGCTACTGGGTCGTCAAATTGGATTTCCATGCTGGTCGTCATGGGTCTCGCAGGGGTGCAGGTAACGTCTTCATATTAGTTTGCAAATTATGGGCCATGTTAATCCGTGTGCGGCAGTTGCATGCGGTGATATACTCGTACACGGCACTGATAAAGGACAAGGATATCATTGCGGCGGAGGTGATGAGCGAATACAACCAAGGGGTAGGTGTGGCCACTGATCTGCGCATAGTATATCACTGACGAGCCTGACAGTTCGTATACCCGAGGGTTAATCCACTTCGCCATGATAAATCCGTTATGACCCACGAGGCGGAGATTGTCAACGTCTGGGAAGAGGGATGAGGCTCTTTGTATATAGCACAGCCACTGTTTTATCCTAAGACTTCATCGTTATAATCATCATCGATTTCCAACTTGCAACGATGCAGAAGTACCGCAAAAAATGTTGTGTACGTATATCGATTTCTCACACGGCGGGGTTCCCTGAGCAAGTTGCTATCAGTTTTTTAATCCAGACGGATCGAAACGAGGCTCAGGCTGCCACAAAGGAGCAGACGTCTGTCGGTTTACTCACCCCTCGGACGAAGGTAGTCCAGTTATCCTCTTCTTAATTCTCTTATTCATTTTTGCGTCACGTAGGCTGGGACTCTGCCCTCGACAGTGACTCGCGCGTGTTTCTTCAACGACGTTCTTCTCCTCCCCCGTACGAACGAAGACTACGCGAACCCATGGCCCGCGATAGATCTCCCCAGAGATATAGAGACCGTCGTCGTGATCGCAGCTTCGATATGTCTAGACGCCCGCGGGACGATAGTCGAGAAACAAGGGCTCCTTCGCGCTCAGACTCCCTTGTTTCGGACCTTTCCAATCCCACCAAACCAAGACATTCCATCTCAGGTCCACCGCCCACCTCTGCCTCCACATTACCGCCTCCTTCTACAGCTACGCTATCCCCACCGCCTTCTTCATCAGCGTTGTTGCGTGCGCCCTCAGGTTCGATGCCTCCACCTCCATCCACACCCTCTACACTCCCTCCACCGCCACCTGCAAAGACATCAACTCAACCTCCACCTCCCCCACTTCCTACCCCGCCGTCTTTTCTGTCAAGTAAATCTTCTTCAACGCCACATCTGACCCCTGAGGAAGTCCGAACGATGTGGGCTGATAGGATTAAGTATGTCCACTTTTTCTTTTCAACCAGCACTTATCATATGAACCTTGAATTAGGCTACTGGCGGATGTTGTCAGCTATAAGCAGCAATTCGGAAAAGCGGAGATGGACCTCGACAAGACGCGTCGACTAACGGAGACCTCACGTTTCCCTGGCCTCGCTGACGACGGCAAGCAGCGCCTGGAGACCGAAATTGCCCAACTGGAGTCAAAGCGCGAGGAGCTCAAGAAGAAGCGCGACGACGGCATCGCCCAACTGATCAAGACGAACAGCTGGCCCGCCGCTCCTCTTGCAGAGGCCGAAGAGGCAGAGTTGGAAAAGTCACAGGAGATGATGAAGTATATTTCTGCGCTCAAGGAGACTGCGGCAGCGATGAACACGCGGTTGAATGACATACAGGAGCGGAAAGCCTTGGAGTCGGCCGGGGACGCCACTCCAATGGATGTCGATGTTCAGGAAGGTAGCTCGTCCCGCCCATCGAAGCGGCGGCGGCTTTCCGATTCTGCTCAACCTGAAACCAGCCGCGGTCCAACGATGGCGGAGTTTGAAGCGATGCGCGAGGAGATTGCAGAGCTTGAAGGGCGGTACTCGACCTTTGAAAACGACATGTACGCTCATGACGCAGAGTTGAGGGAAGAGGTGGAAGATGCACTGGAGTCGAGGCTGGAGCAAATTACGCAGTCTCTTGCCGTCGCTCCCGCACCCGGGGCAGATTACAAAGAGGTCAAGGACAGTGTTGACACAGCTGGGAAGGATGTAGAAGAGTTGGCGAAGGCAACCGGCGACCTGATGCTTCAGTCCGACGCGCGAGACAAAGAGATCGAAAATCTAAAACGTCAAGACGAGATCTCAAAAGCAGAGCTTGCTCAGGTATGCAGCTGCAGCAAGTCCTTCCGTGCTAATTCGTGCTAATGCTGGATCGTTACTGGCAGATGCAACAAGAATTTCAAAGTTATGTAGAAGCTAGAGAAAAAGACCACAAAACCATCCAAGCTCTCGAGGCAGCGCTCCAGGTTATCACGAACAACCCTCCCACCACTTCTGCTCCCAGCCTAACGCACGACCAGCTCATCGAATTCCTGAAGGAGCCTCTGCTCGACATCGTCCGCACCAACGTTCGGCCCCTGATCGAGCAGCTGCGTGATCAAGTGCAGGATATGTTGCGCTCGCAGAATCAAGAGATGTACAAGACGCTGTGGAGCAAACTCTCGCTTACCCTGCGGATGGTCGAGACCATATCCCAAAGGATAGAGCGTGTGGACCAGGCCAGTGCGAGATCCTGATGGGCTGTCCTTAGCATTCATTTTTTTTACTCGTTTGCGTCCTTGAAGGAGAATTAGGTTTTCGATGTCGTATATTGTGGTCAAGAACATTTTATTTTTCTGTTTGCCGAAGTCAGTCCCTCCACTGGAACAGCTACTGTAGCAGGTTTTTGCATTGAATTTTATGTACTATATGATGTAATGAGCCATTTAGGCTGCAGTGGCGCGAGTGTCTGAGTGCCCCAATCTGCACTGAACACAATGAACCTCCATTTCATCTTCCGGAATTCAAAATCACTTTTCAGGCCTAAAAGATCGTGCAGAAGATTTTATGGGTGCTCGCAATTTGTGTCGACTCGCAGCTTTGGGTCACAGTAGGTGCGATAGAATAGAGCATTATAATTATGAAGATAACTGATCGCTTATGTGTAGCCCGGGTAGCTCAGTGGTAGAGCATTGTACTTATGAGGATAACTGGCCAGTTTGTGATTATGCAAGGGTCCTGAGTTCAACTCTCAGTTCGGGCATTTTTTATTGCCGCTCACTGTCTACTTGTCTATAATACCTACAAGGGGCGGGATGAGAGTAAGCAAGCAAATGGGTATTCACTCAACAATGTTCAACCGATGAAGGAAGTTAGAATCACTTCCATTTGTTCTTTAGGTTTATGTTTGCTCAAAATAGTAAATCGTCTGACTTTTGCGACAGCGAGTGGATGTATGTACACATGTCTTGATCCGACCGTAATGGATTGAAAAGCCTTCAATGTCCGACAACAATCCTTCCAGCAACTCATGCAACAGCATATGGTCGTCTTCATCAGCTGCGAGGCCATTAGCAAGATCAGCCAACAGGTCGCTCGGGAGAGCTTCAGCCTAGCGGACAGTGAGCGCACCCAAGGACCTGCCTCTTTGTGGCTGGGCCACCAAAGCCAGCAGACATGGCCAAGGTTGCGGCTTTATTGTATTTCAGCCAAGAATCCAACACAACCTGAAACTTGAATTTCGAAACTTGCGATGTTTCAAAACCTGTCTGCTCAACGCTCAACGGACTAGCTTGTCCCAATTCGTATAATTCTCTAAAATAACTATAGTAGCGACATGCAATGTAAAGGTTCGACCTGAAGTCAGTGGGATCCTTGAGAGGGACTTTTGTTGAAAGCGTTCTTCAAAATTCCCCGTACTATGATGCTAATCGTAACTCCATGACGTCATACAAATAATAGTGCCGTGAGGGTGTAAAAATGTTCTAGTTAAGATAATGCGTGGTAATTATATTGGAGGAGGCATGCCCATCTCCTCAGGCGTCAAACTAGTACTTTCGATCATTACACCAACACCGACTTTCGCAGCGTTCTAAATCGGCGGTTCATAAGACGTTTGCGGAGCAAGAACCTAGTCATACCTTGAAGTGGTCGATCTCGCCTGACACCAAGAACGCGAAAGCGGGGGTAAAGCGTTGTTCCAGTAACGCGGCAACTTTTCCAGTCGAGTCCACTTGCGCTCTGAATGTTGCTAACCGGAGGTCGTACTTAGCGCCGAGCGTCGCAAGTGCGTCCCTGCGAGAAGGTGTAGCAATCAGTTGCAAATCTGCTGCCACCTCGACCTTTTCGCTGAGCTTCTGCCAGTACGTGGCCTGCAGCATCCCAGCAGTTTGCAGTTGGGCAGTGGCAATCCAATTCTTGTCAGTCGCCGTGTATTTCGCGAGGTATGATGTGGTGAGTTCCGCAAGGTCGGGTGATGGGCGTTGGAATAGTGTTTCAGCTCCAAGAGCAATATTTTTGGTGAAAGATTGTAGGTAGCTGCCGACAAAGATGCCTGTGAGGTCTACTGGCCATGGGTTGATTGCCTTCGCGTTGAGACTAAAGTCTGATCCCTGGTAGTCATGCTCAAGCTGGATCATATTCTGAGAAGCCTGTGAGGAAAACTATGTTTGCGAATACGTCAGTGACAAGATATGATAGAGCAGAGAACGCTCGCCGCACCTGAGCCTGCACTTTGGTAATATGATTCGGTGTCCACCCTTGGTTGAGACGGGCGTTGACGTTGCCTTCGTGGTCAACACCACCTTGGAGGAAAATCTAGGTCATTGGAGGTTAGACATGCGTCACGTCAAGACTGGAGATGAGGAATACCTGTTGGTTGGCAAAGATTGCGCCAAAGTTGTAGGAGGAGGGGAGTGTTTGCGAACCCAAGGCAAACGAGTGTGTAACTTGGAAGAGAGGGTTCGCCGACAAGCTCTTCGTCAAATCGGCACGAGCACCATCGAAGATATAGTTTGACAGATGGGTTGCTGAATATTAAAGAGAGGTAAGGCTAAGACATGCGTACAAAACACGTCAACTTCACCTTTGACTTCCTTCGAAAGATTTTCAACTGTTCCCGGGTGGGGCAAGCCCAAGTCCGTCCGCCATTGGTTAAAACGATCATAAACATCAGTGAAGGGAGATATGGGGTTGAAGAATGATGTCTTCGAAGGAATAGAGGGTTCATGGGCGTATGGGTCGGGGGTCCCGAGCTTTTCAGAATGTGAAGTGGACGCCATGACAGGCAACCAAGTCTATGTGGTTCCGTTGGCAAAACCCAAAGAAAAAAATCGACCAAACATGTGCAACTAGCTCGTCACGCGATCAGCTCGGACACGTGTCTCAGTGGCGATGCCGCCGCGATACAGTGCACTTGTACAGTCGACACCCTCGTAACCCATACCCCTCGGTGGACGGCCCAGGGTATGGGTTATCAGGGGTTATGGTGTTTGAGGAGGTAGGTCAAAAAATGCATTCCAAAAATCGTAAAAAATCGTGAAAATTTAGGAAAAATTTCCAGAACCAGGTCTATGCCCAAAGGGAAAAGTCCGTCAAAATAGTATTTTTCACGCCTAGTCTTGTTTCAGGTTGAAAGAGCCCAAAAGTGCTTCCATCTCGCGAGCAACAAGGTCGTTCAAGTCGAACGGTTACTTTGAGGACATGGCAGTGAGTTGGACCTGTCAAATTCTCAAGAATGTCACAAGGTTTTGGAGCCGTGGTAGAGTTTATTTCACAGTATGACTGCTGTACAGTTCATTTTCGAAGCTCCCGAGAGACCACCAGTGTGGCACATCATTGGTAGTTACTACTTAGTTCAGGCATGAGGGTAAATATAGCACCAAAACCTATGGGTTTTGGAGGAGGGGTATGGATTATGGATTATCGCGGACTTATGGGTTATGGGTCTGAAATCCCCGCCCACCGACTTGGTGGACCAAAAAATCTATGGGATTTGAGGGGTTATGGGTTACCTGATGCATGGGTTACGAGGTTAAACACAGGACTGTTTACACCAGACTCCGGCGTTATCCAATGTCCTTGCGTTGTTCTCTCAGGGGCCGAGGCAGCGTGGGTTTGGTTGCATTGGGCTATCCCACCCCGCCGATAAGTTCGCCTCGTTACACAGCACGCACTACGTACTTTAGAACCTGTAAAGAACGTCCGAGTCGTAGGACTTCTTATGGAAACTCCGCGACAACCACGAATCCTTAGTGTCGATCCACTGCAACCTCGACCCTCGATTCTCAATCTAGCGCATTAGTTTCACTGACAGACTATTGGCAGATCGCAGTTGGATCGCAAACTGTCTAAGTTGTCACCCCAAACAATCCCGCTGGGTCCTCGTACACGGGTGACTGTGCTACGCTGTGCTATGGTGTTCGGCCCCGCTCTTTGTTTGGAAGGCTCCACAGATCCAGCGCCGAGGAGACATCAAGAGATTGTAAAGAAAGGTAGCTTTGGAAACTAACCTCTACGCAAGGATGTAATCCGAGTTGCTGCACTGTGAGCTAATTGGTCCTTCTATTCATCGGCAACAATGCCAGGTGGTGCGCGCTCAGGCTGCGGTACTACTATGTACATTATTACATATTAGATTGTAGCTGGCGCAGTTCAGGTAGCTATCTTTATCTCAGCGTGATCGTTGCTAGATCTACCACGGCCCACTTGGTCGCCCCGAGATTCGCACTCCATCGGCTATCTTGAGACGCGGTTTTCTTGCTTCGCACAACTGCGGAGGCTTATAATATAAAGATCGTCTCTACTTTCAGTCATGGTAACGCCAGCACATCACAGGTAGCTGCAAGACCTCATGCTAACACCTAGACGATTTATTGCCGTCGTCCTAGTCGTGGTGGTGAGCTCTCTTTCATCGCATTTGCATGGACTACTGTGACTCTCCATGACTGATCATGAAAACGTGCCAGTTGAGCTTACATTTTATCCTCGGTCTTGACTATGGGAGACTCTCTACAAGCATCTCTGAACAGATTTGGACACCAGCGCAATCTTTGGAACCTCCGTTCAATGCCACCGAACTGGTGATTGATACAAGTGTCGCAAAATTCGAACCACAACGAAATAGTACCAACTTTTCCTACAAGCGTCGAGCGAATGCAACATTCGTCCTTCTTTGTAGAAACAGCGATCTACCGGGCGTCGTCTCAAGTATACAGCAGATGGAGGACCGGTTCAACAGACACCACAACTACCCCTGGGTGCTACTCAACGAAGAGCCCTTCACAGAGGAATTCAAAAAGTCTTTTTATCTCCAACTCCGGAATCTCAACCTTCACTGATGGGATGTTCAGACGAGTCTCTGTGCTCACGGACGCCCCCATATCTTTCGGATCAATACCTAGAGAACATTGGTTCCAGCCGGACTGGATCGACGAGAGTAGAGCTAGCGATGGACGAAGAAGAATGTCGTGGCAAGGTATCATATACGCAGGTGGGCAGGTAGCTTGTTTGAATGACGTGTCACCTAACGTCATCACTCAGGTAGTGTTCCGTGCGTTCTTTCTCCACTTGCATGTGGTGATAAGGTCGCTAATTTTCCAAGCAGATATCGCAATATGTGTCGCTTCAATTCTGGCGTCAGTTGATCTATCTTTACCACGCGCTCTGGGTGCTCACGGAATCGATGAAGTTCTTCTTCCATCATGAACTATTAAAACCGTATCGGTATTATTGGAGGTTAGTCTACATTGCCGATGTTGACCCCGGTCCCCCATGTAATCCATTGATCACAGGGTCGAGTAAGTTTAGCTAATGCTAATTTCGTAACGCGCTCAACGCGCTCATGTGTGTATCAACCGTAGGCCCGACGTCAAATTTTTCTGCGATGTCACATACGATCCGTTCCTCTATATGGAGGATAACGACAAGATCTATGGCACGTACCCTTCTATATCGTAATCCTAGCGATACAATGTGACCTTTTCATCACCAGGCTTTACCATTTCCCTCATCGAGTGGGAAGCTACTATACCCACTCTCTGGTCCACGGTCAAAGGTGCAAACTCTCATTCCTAAACTGTTCCTTGGATCAATATCGTATACCTTTTCCAGAGTTCATCGCCGAATATCCCCAATATGTGCAGCCAAATAATTCGATGCATTTCCTGTCTGATAACGGCGGAGAAAGCTACAACCTATGTCATTGTGGGTGACCTGC
The DNA here is from genome assembly GCA_018851285.1 of Lyophyllum semitale. Lineage (NCBI taxonomy): Eukaryota > Fungi > Basidiomycota > Agaricomycetes > Agaricales > Lyophyllaceae > Lyophyllum > Lyophyllum semitale. Next base: position 2,151 of record JABCKH010000520.1, on the reverse strand, counting down.
GTCTGAAACCACATGTATACAACGACTGACGTGAGAGCAGACTGGAGTAACTTCGAAATTGCAGATATGGATTTTTGGCGAGGCGAAGCCTACCAAGCATTTTTTGACTATCTAGAGTCAAAGGGCGGGTTCTATTATGAGGTCTGCGACAGACGACGCTGTAGTGAATGTTTGTTCGCTGATATGCCCTTGCAGCGTTGGGGTGATGCTCCTGTTCATAGCATCGCGGCATCTCTTTTTGCTCGCAGAGACCAGGTCCATTTCTTCCGAGACATTGGATATCGACATGACCCTTTCCAGCACTGCCCATCAGGCGATGAGTGGTCGCAAGGACGGTGTTCCTGTGACCCAAACGATAGTTTCGGTGAGTTTTCCCTGTTGGTTGTTCTTGACGGCGGCTATCTCAGCACGGCCCCCAGACTACGCTCAGAATTCATGTATAAAACGATACGAAAATCTATTTGTGTAATCAGGAATTGATTGAAAGAACGCAGTGTACTCAAATGCCCGCTACTTTAGTACTAGTGTAGTTGTACCACTTGTAGTGGATTTTAGACGGATGCAAAAAAACGATCGTCCGGGACCGGTGACGATACCATGTGACCGCACGTGTGATCGGGTGACTAATCTCCTTTTTCGATCTCCCGGCGCCCGCGTTTTCGACGTTTGAACCCCCACCTCCGAGTCTTCTCATGCCGCGAGGAGTCAACCAAAGGTTGGCGACGAGTGGCATGAGGTTGTCACTTCAATTCAGTGGCAAAACTTAATAACACACATGAATTTAAATGTAAATATCTACTTATATAATTCAAATACTTATTTTACTTAGTTCAGAGAAGCCAGAGAAAGGAAGATGAATGGATGGCGATAAACCGGTAAGGTAGTCAGAAGTAGCAGGCATTGCGGCGGAACGGCGCGCTACCGTCAGGGTCTACTAGTACTGTACTATTTCAATCAATTCGACCGGGCATGTGACCTGTGACCGCTTGGTCGAAATTTTTGGATTCGACCAAGTCCCGCGGCACCTGTGACGCGGGCGATTTTTCGACCATCTTGAACGATATCTGGCCTAATTTTTCGCAATTTTGAGGTGACTTTCTCGAGGCGGATTGGACAGTTCTCCTAGTGACCCGTGACAAGGGTCCGATTTCGACCAAACCAGGGGGTCGTGTGACCCGTGACGGTCGAATTGATTGTGGGGGTGGGCAATCCCTATGACCCCCGAAATCGCGTTATGTCACGTCCTGTGACGGAAAATGTCACAAATCCTGATACAGTGCGAACCGGGGTTCCCTGTGACGTCACTGCATTGTGGCGGAATGCTGATTAGATCGTAGTGGTATCAAACTTGCGTAGAGCATAACTCACTTGAAAGCCAACCGTTTTTCATGATTCCGGAAGCAAAGTTGAACAGTCTTTTGAGCTCTACAACATGAGCTAGTCAAAACTTTTATATATGTATCTCCTGAAATACCCTGAAGCTGTCAATCTTAGAACTTGGGAGGAAAACTCCTCTGTCAATTCTTAACCAATCTTTTTGATCCAAAGCATAACCCCCTATTTTTCTGTCCACTCTACAAGAATCTGCAAGCGGGATCTTTATCTGATGCCATCTTCCCTTCCAAAATTGCAAAATGTTGCCTAATTTTGCAATTTTGGAAGGGAAGATGGCATCCGATAAAAATTCCGCTTGCAGATTCTTGTAGAGTGGACAGAAAAAGGGGGGGTTATGCTTTGGATCAAGAAAATCGGTTGAGAATTGATTGACTAGTTCCCCTTACAGGTCAAATTAGCGCAATTTACCACATGTATAGGACAGAGATGTCATCAGATAAAAGCCCAGTCACTCAGATGTTGTAAGGAATAAAAAATAATGGAGAGTTACATCTTGGATCAAGTCAATCTGTGGAGAATTGACAGAGTTCTACTCTGCACAAGTCTCACTCTCAAGAAACAGGGCATTTAGCAGCATTTGGCAGGGATTTCACCAGTTCACCACCTTCCATACTATCCTAAGCTAAGTGGATTGTTTCAGGCCACAGATACACTATGAAATATGGTATTTTAAGCAGCAGAAGTAAAGTTTACGACTATCAAACAGACGCTCGGGCTCCCACCACGTGCCGTGACGGGTGACGGACCCCCATGCCC
>JABCKH010000519.1:0-13109 GCA_018851285.1 Lyophyllum semitale | reverse complement strand
TGATTTTTTGAGTTCGTTTCCAGTTTTAATCTTGGTTTGACACTTGGGACAGGTCACATAGTAATCACCATCGGTTTCGAGGCTAGCAGTGAAAACAGTTCCATCGAGTGTAAACGTATACAACGGTTGAGACATATATCATGAAAGAGGTGCGAAAGACAAGTACAACAACGACGAATCCCATTGATTATCATGATCGTGATTGCAGTGTTCGGCATCAATGGCAAGTCGTCCTCGAAAAATAAATGTCTCACGAGTCGTCGTCAGAGGTTCATTTTATGGATTTCTCCGGTGGTATCCCCCTGGGCCATACAGAGCTCTGAATGGGCAGCAATGTGTGCGGAGAAGTTTCCTGCATGGAGTCCGCTATTCCATCCTTCTGGAACTGACTGTGAACGGAATCGTAGCCCTTTATATCACTTACATTGTTGAAGGCTTTGAATAGGCTGCTCAACGCGCTGTACGACGATGGCAAGAATCAAGCTGTGTCGGAGATTTCTGACCCCCCTGATCAGGAAGGCCATCTGATCAGCCACATTCAGGTCTTCCCTGAGGCTGATAAGCGCTGAGCGGCTGGGCCTGATCCTGATAAGCGAGTGATGTAGATAATCATATCTGATCAGTGACCCGCCCTAGCGTTGCGCGCCTGAGTGAGCACTTCTTGCACATTCCATCCTACGGCAGTTTTTCATCGCTATCCATATCACGTAACTCCTCTGGAGCGTTTCTATTAGAGATCTTTCGGGAAAAGTGGGATTTGGATAAGAAAGGAAGGTGTGCGAGTGGTACTGTCACCGGTTAGGATGCCACATTTGCGGGAAATATGGCGAGCCCATCGAACAGCATTCATTTACAACCCAGCCTGGGCCTCCTCTGTTTTCTCAGGTCGAATCACCACCCGATTTCGATACTGAAGCCCGCACACCAAAGATAAGTGCAGTGTATGTGTGACATCTGCACCAGTACGTCCTTGGTAACTCTCATTTACGCGACTGTTTCATTAATGTTACCCTCTTAAACTCTAATTTTTGCACAAAGCTACTCTGAATGCTGACTTGGCTATACGTGGTATGTCTCCGACCGCTACACCCTGATCGACACCGTCGGGTCTTCGGTGTTCATTGACCGCGTAACGAAGGATGGTAGGGGAAGCAGCGAAGAGTTGAACCAGGAGTTCAAGGTACTGTACAGCTACATAGGAAATAAGAGGACAAACGAAGAACTGGTGCGAGTCTTCACTGTTGCTCTGAATCGTAAAAGCCTAGACCCTGATTTGCGGTTCACAAGGAGCTCTGAGCCTGAGACTACGAAAAGGCCACTCTGCCAGCAAAAGCGCAGCTGCGAGACCAGCCATACCTCCAGCACCATCAACCGCATGCAGTTCACGAGGCGCCTTTAGCGTTGACCGGCTCAACGTTAAGCGCTTGACTCGGTCCGACCACTAGTCCTGGAACATCGCGCACTGCGCGAATCACAACTATACCAATATGGTTGTCACCTGAACACCCTCCTGGATAACTTCAAAGCCGAGCATGCGCCCAACTTTGAGCTCACGATCAAAGAGATCCCCCGCTTCTCCCAGAGCTGCGACCTCTGACCGAGACCACACAGGACTCATTCGTGATGTACTTGCCTCCCCCGCGACACACCTACGCCTCTCCAACACCGCCATCCCCCACTCCTCTGGGAGCACCAGGTTTCTCAAGACGTCTGGATCACCAACCCGCCGTGTCCTGCACATCTCCGGTATGACATTGTGTTCATTCCAAGCTCGTTCCATATCTTCGGCATGACCCCCATGGGCATGTAGCCCCCATAATTAACATCACTGCACACCACACCCGTCATGCCCATGCCCGAAACCCTTGACCTACGAGATGCGTGATGTCGACGATCACTGCAGGTGTTAGCGCAGCACCCGGCGGCTGCGGAGCCGCTAAAGACGGTCGAGTTCGTGGGGTGTCAAGGTTTCCTCTTTCCCTGATATGCTATACCTGCTAAAATGGTTTTCAGAGCTACAGGGAAGGGAAAGGGCTTAATTTTGCTGGCCGACTTTGTGGTAGAGAAGGGGGTAAAGCTGCACGTGGGGTATGGTGGGATAGAGTTCGGGTCGCCGACGCATGTGCTCCCCAGGCTGGGTGACGAGTGGGAGTAGGCGTACTCAGAGATTAGCTCATGCATCAAGGTGCGATAGGTGCCACAGGGGTATGAACACATGAGCATATTTATAGGTATGTCATTTGTGGTTTAGGGAGAGCGGCATGATTACTTATTGGGTGTGTAACAGACGACGGAGACATATTCGCTGCTGGTTGTCAATGGAAACTCGCATCTGGGCCGTCGACGAGTTTGTGCGGGAGCACCACGAGCTCCTGTAACCAGTGCAATGCCTGTAGCAGCAACTGTGCGTGCGAGCGCACCGACACTGGGATTGACGCCGCTCTAGACTATGAGGACAACAAGCCCGTTTGCGAGTTCGTCTGCGAGTTCAAACCAGTTCAAGTTGTGAGAGCGTGTTCACCCCATGTCACAGTGACGTCCGCAGGCTGGGTGACAATAACTCCACAAGGTCCTTGTGTGATGCGTCTGATTCTATTGAGTTGTCCATCAACCTTCACGCTCACATCATGCCCCTTGTCCGCTCCGAGTGTGCCGTGTGAGTTGGACACTGTATGTATGCGGGCTGCCAGTTGTGTGGGTGGTGCCATGCTCTGCCACTAGCCCTGCTGCAGGTGTGGGTGTCGCCGGAGCCTTGGGATCTCACTGCTATTAATACAGAGCGCCGCCTCTATGGACAGAGGAGAAGCTGGTGCCATGGTTGGCGGGGCGCTAGAACTGGAGTGCGTAGCGCGAGGACATGGGGTGCTGATACTTGTTACGGAGCCATTCCAGCACATGGGCAAGCCTACCTTCATGCGCGAAATGACGCTCGCGGCGTATGACTGTCCTATGTGTGATTTATATCTCGATAATAGTCAGTGATATCGTGGGCTGTAACTACAAGCTTCATGGATTGGCTCAGCTAGTCTCCATGAAGTCGGACATCATTGGCGCGCTGTTGATACACAATGCCGCAGCAGGAACAACCTCTCCTACCTAGCCCTGTTATCAGGTGTCGTGCGGCTCTATGTCGACAGTAGAAGACGCCGCTATGGCCCCGCTGTTGGAGAAGGAATTGAGTTAATTGAGCAATCTGGTTCCCATCACCACTTGTACAACCCTAGAATATTTGTAGCTACTGGTTGACTCCATACATACTGTTGTTGCTAATTTAATATGAGCTTGCTGTGACCCGAGACTACTTAACTGTGATAGCACAAATTTGACGGTATAAGTAAACTCCGATAGCAGTCTAATTTAATGGTCTCATAGTGAAGTGGTAAGTATGCTTGTAAGTATTAGGTAGGGCTCGCGTGAGGTCCTGGGTTCGAACATCGGTAAAGTCAAGTTAGAAATGAAGTAATATCAGTAAGTAAAGTAAGGTAAGTAAAAACCAGTCAGTAAGTTAATGATAAGAGTCAGTGAACGAAAGAAACTTTTGTGACTCCCAACCAGTGTCCTGATCAGTGTTGATAAGATTCAAAATGCCTGATCAGGCTTTGAATTCTGATCAGACCGTAGGGTCTGATCAGAATATGTTTGGCAGATCAGGCCTGAGAAGCTGGCCAATCTGAAAATACCTGATCAGGACTGATCAAGGCTGATCTGTAATTTTAGAAATCTCCGACATGTGCTACGTTGTTTGGCTCAGGCACTGCACTCACATGGCAATTTTTCAAAATTGCGACTTTCACAAAAATATGCAAACGGCAGTCAAGGGGGTGCCGGCTTTACAAATTCTGACCTGAGGTCAGAATTTCTATCTCGACCTCCAGACTATGGACTAACTAACTACATAATCAGGCACAGGTCTATTTTAGGAAATTCCGATCACCAAGGCCTCGTGATCATGATGTGATCCATCGTGCCAATCTTGTGTTTGACCTTCAACGTTCATCGAATTGTTCACAGTCGGTTCCTTGTACAACTGCCTCAGGAATGGTCTTCTTAGTGGGGCATGGTCTATATCTACCCAGAAAAAGTGTGATTGAAGTACTAACTTGAGAAGTTTCTCTTACAGCGACTCTTTTGTACTTGATGTCTCACCTTCGACATCCCACTTTTATTCCAATGACAAGCATAGGTGGTTGCTTCCGCTATCATACTCATACTATTCCCTCCACTGTTTACTGCTTACTATCACCTCAGCAGATGTACCTATGTCACACCGCTCTGGAAACTAATGCAATAGAAGTTGAAGGACGATGGGATATTGACTGGGAAATCAACGGTGTGTTTCAATCTCATTCCTCCCATTCGATGATTCTCAATTGATAATCTGGCAGCCCTCCCTCGTTAATTCGGACAGAAGACCTCGTGAGCGCTCTCACACTCCTCTCCATATCATAGCCTAGCAAGATGTGAGTTTGCGAGAACCTGCGGCGGTCTCGGGGTGGGCCGCCTTATCATCCTCATCTTTTTTCTACACCCATTGTCTATAGGCCGCTGTCTTTGCGGATGTATCTATGCTGCGCTGGTCTGGAAACGAACACAACAGGTGGCGGACAGTGTGATATTGGGTGCTATTTCGGTTGATTGAAGATGGCTACAGGATCAAAGGTGTGTTTCCTTCCCTGTTATTTCTGCCTCTTTGTTGATTCTCTCGCAGACCTCCTTCATTAATTTAAGCCGAAGACCGCGTGTGTGCTCTCGCACTCGTCTCAATACCAAATCCTAGCCTACATATAGGTCTGCAAGAACATTGGGATCGCGTGATCGTCTAGCTCAAGGTACACCACCCTATTATACTTGTCTTCATTCTTCACCAGTTTTCTTCTGACCGCCGTCTTTGCAGACATCTCTACGCTGCGGCGCCTTGATGGCGAACGAGACGGCGGTCTGCGGACGACAGGGTATGAACCATTTCTGTACTTATTATTTTAATGATAGCTGTGTGTCAGTTTGTGTGAATGGCGGGATCGTGCTCGCTCACGAGTATGTAGACTTTGTTTCTTACCCCATACACTGTGCTTTAATATTGTGGAGGACTATGACAACGATGATTCGAAGATGCCAACGGGGTGAGTACCTTCGCACTTGTCTCGATATCAAATTCCCTAGAGGCTAGCACGATGGGATCATGTACCATTAAGCACGAGTACAAAGCCATGTTTTCCTTCCATGTAGGGTGTATTTAGACTCAAATCTATATATTTTGCACACCAAATTGACATTATCATGAAAACTGGGTCGACTTTTGGTGACCTCCAAAAATAATTTTCGCGCTCACGGCGTGGACTAACTAACCGGCCCGGGGTGTCGGAGTTTAAACCCGGCACCCCCTTGACGGCAGTAATGCAACATCCATGCTCTACGCAATCGAAGCTGTACATTTTTTGACTGGATTCAAGTACAGAGAAAAAAACATCACTGAAGACACCGGTCACTGAAGACACCGACCAAAGAACATGTACCCCACTCCGGGTTCACTAAGAATGCATACAGGCTAGCAGCGCAATCTTAAATTAATTGAACATTTAAGGGAGCTTGAAGTCGAACTTCAGAACTGAACACCACTACGTCGGCATGAACTTCATTCTTCGAGAGCGCTTAGTACTGCGCAGATATATCGTGTCTTGGTGGCTGCATCAGCAAATTGGGGAGATTGATGTAAGGCCTTACATGGGCTAGATATGGCCTTGTAGACGTCACATGGTCATATGGGGTCAACTCGCATGTACATCTTTCACATATTGCCAATTCCCACCGTGATTTTCATTTGCAAAATGTTACGAGCCCTTGGCAAGGTGCATCTACCTTTATATATCCATGTCATTTTTCAGATATCGACAATTGCAATAATGAATACGCTAGGAGGTCAACTTATGGATCACAAGAATGCACAGAAAAACAATATATTTCAAATCTCAAAGCTCGAATGATCAGCTACTGGCGGCAACAACTCAACACTCATATTCCTCCACACAAAGGGCTACAACTATCTCGCTGAAAGGACATTCGAAACTTCACGTTCAGTCGTGACACTGATTAAAAGTCCAAGATGCACATACCAATTTCTGCACAGGCACTTGAGACAGGGAATGTTTGTGACAGCATGTCTGGAAAGTAAAGGTGAGGGATGTCGTGAGGTCATGCTGAAATCACAATATTAGTCAAAAGGAAAGGAACAGAAAGGCAAGGGCCACGTACGAGTTTCGAGGCTCCACCTCATCTAGTTGGACTGGATCTAACAGGCTTAAGACCAAACTATCAGTAGTCTCGATGCTTGAGCAGGCCAGAGACTGGGGACCAGAAAGACCTAGTGCTCGTGCCCAACAAGGGTGCCCACACTACAGGCAATCATACAAAAAAACAATCACGAGCACCAGCTAGGACTCAGCCTATGACAAAATGGCGGGATTGTGGTGAGCATCATGAGAGACGCCAAGCGACGAGTGACAGGAGACGTGCTCATGCCCAACAGGGGTCCGCACCACAGGCAATCATGTACAAAAAATGACACGGGCACCACAAGAACACAGCCTCCGACAACAGAACAGAATGGCAGTGAGCATCATCAGAGACGACGAGCTGTGAGTCAAGGGAGAGACGAATGAGGGAGAGGATGGTGGTGATGGAAGTTGAACAAGAAACAATGGTGCCATACTGTTGATCAATGTTGAAGCGGAATTTGAACGAACTTGCACTTTTCCCGAGTGTGTCCAGCCAAGTACGAGATCATAGTTCCTGAGAGATACTATATAGGCCATACATACTCCTGCACACCTTGCAGAATCGTTGCAATATTGCGCGTGCCTTACAAGGCTTTATCGAACCCTTGCCAATCTGGCCACGCGAGATGAGTTCCTTATCTTGATTTGTCGATCAGCCCAAGCCATGTGACTTCTCGCAAGGGTCCAGCGCTTTTTCACAGATTTGCTGATGTGAGCGAGCAGTGGCCGTAAACTTGAGCATAGCTATATATTAGCCTATATGAATCACGAAAGCATCCCTGAAGTAATTTATACATATTGTGCAACCCAACACCACATATATATCATACACCCATGAACCAACGTCCCAGGCCTGGAATGCTGCGGTCATGGTGGACGAGGACCGCACCGGGGTGCTCAAGACGTGTCCAGCCCGTCGAAATCGCCCGCACCGTCCCAGTCCCAGTACCACACTGCGACCACGACCACAATTTTGGGAACATGGACTAACACAGAATCTTAGTATGAATCCACATATGTATAGGTAGAGACCCTACCTATAGGAGGTTCGTAGCCTTGACAGCATTCTCCAGATGCATGAACATCAAAATTTCGAAAACGGAGGCGACAGGTGAGATGAATATCGAGTGTGGGGAGCCGGAAAAAAAGTTCAAACAAGGACAAAGGTCAAATAGCCGACAACCCACCTTGAACTTAGTGCTTGAGCTTAGTGAGGGCGGGAGTGCAACCTGGGCAGCGATATGTTGGCCACATGACAGTGATCAGCCAAAAAAGGAAGATTGCAATCAGACAACTGCTGTAGTCAGGAGGTTAGCATGTATCAATGGACGATGTGCCAGTGACGAACCTGTGTGGTAGTCCATACCACACCACTCCATACCTTCAGCAGCGACATGCTAGCGTCGTGACAGCAATCTGCGGACACATAAGTATCAAATTTAAGGCTGAGGGCCAGACAAGATGAGTATGTATCATGAGAAGAATGAGCCAGCGACGAGCCTCTGTGGTACTCCACACCACACCCCAATGAACACTGTGTCGGGCCTTGACCCCATGAAGCCCCGGCTGAAAAAAGCGAATAAATGAGTGTGCTAATTAGAGCGAAATATCTACAGGAACATACCGAAATGACAGCAAACCTTCGTCGGTGGTGCTGTGAACGTACAGAAGAACGATCAAGTAAGAACCTGACGGGGCGTGGTAGCAACTACAGAGAAAAGGCTGAGGCAGCGCTGTGCGCTACATTGGGAGAGCGATTGTGGACGACCAAGTATCCAGTTGGTATTTTGAGGTATCTTGAGAGGGTAAATTGGAGGCAGGAGGTGTAGTGAACGAACGCACAAGGGCACAGCAGCACTACGTGCAGCCTTGAAGGGGTGATCGGTGATGGCGAAAATTTGAACCAGAAGTCTGGGGGGGTCGTGAGGAGGGGTGGAGGGGCACAATCATGAACGGTATCGAGCGCTACGCGCTCCCTTGAGAGGGAAATATCCGGGAGTCGAATCGAAAGGTAGGCTTTGAGCAGAAATTAGCTCAAGTTAGTGGACATGGAGGAAAGATCACACCAATGTTGCCGCCAGATGGGAAATTCGCTCGTATCTGCTGTTCTGATCATCACCTACGTCCTAGAAACTCGAGCCAAAGTCGTAGACATCCCCGTTGTGATTGGTTGTGCTTCCCAGACTCCAGAGGAGACGACGCGGTTGGAAATGGGCAGAGGGTGTCGTGGAGCTAATTATCTCTCTTTGGATGTCGCCAACGTCGTCCGAGCCTGATTTATCGTCGCGGTTGATAACTTGAGGGCAACAACATTTCCGGTGGGAATGGCCGTGAATATGCTTCCCACACAGTAAGTAGAACAACTAGACAGGGAGGTTAGACTGTTAGTAGAAGCAAGATGAAAAAACAATTAGACAGCATACCCTCTACGTCGCATCGCTATTCTTCACGCTGCCAGGTTCACGGAGGTATAAGGCGGTTCACAAGCTTGCTTTGCGGAATACTGTCATGGTGGTTATAGTCTGGTTGTAGTCAACTGATGCGGACTCGGATGGCCGGAGCCGACGCGGACCGGCACAGAATCTTCAATTGATCTGGCACTGGCAGTGCTATCTTCATGTCGTCCTCTCACACTTCTCAATCTCGCGGGCTGATGCCACAGCCAGCTCTACCCCATCACATCCAGGTGAGACACCTGATTTATATATATTTCCGATCTTCAACAGCTTGTGGCATTGATTCGCAGAGCCTTGCGAGGGACATAACTCGGAACCCCATTGCTCATCTCCCAACTCTTGTAAATCTTCTTGGGGAGGAACCTCAATGGTCACTTCACCCTCAGGTGCTTCCCTTATTCTTTCGTCAACTCGAAGCATCACCACCTCGGCATTTCAACATGCAAAATGACCATAACCTTGTCACTGCTGCCGGGATCGCATTCGGTGGTCTTGTGCAGTCAATACTCATGGTTCAGGGACACTCGAACTGGGACAATCGTGGGTCCATGTTGAACCTGTCTTATCTTATGCCAGCCTGGCCATCAACTTGGGAATGGATGCAATATTTGTATTACGAAGTAGGTGGCGGTCAAGTAGACATGACCTTCAACGCAGCAGTACAACCAATGCTAGAGAGACTCTGGATCATGGACACGATCCTTTACTTCTTCGGCCACTGTTTCTGCAATAACCCAACTCCTTCCTTTTGTTCCTCCATCATCGCCTCTCCTGGAGTGTTGAAAATGCTTATGGAGATGTGGATATGACAATGTTACTGCGATACCATTCCTAGGATGTTTGCAATGGCGATCATGGTAGCATTGTCAAAAATTTTCGAGTTGGATTCTCCGGATATCCCACAGCTCGAGGATGGGTTCGGAATTGGTCGAGAAGCATTCGCTGCATTGCTCACGAAGCCGCTCCACTTCCTTGTATATGGAGGACGAGGACTATTGGCATTTTATGGCAGATATTTTCAGATCTATTCAGACCTCGCAAAACATGCCCCTGAAACTTTCAAGATGCTTCTTACACACAATATCCTAGCTGACACACTGTATGGCCTCTCATTCATTCTTTCCAACCATCAGGTCATAGGCCAAGACGATCTTGCCGTTACAAGCTGCTTCCAGTTGATTACCATGATATCTTCCCTGAGCCCCGACTATACATGGCTTATCGACGCACTCCGGCTAATGCTAATTTCCTCCATCCTGAAATACACATCCCAGCCAACTGTTATGCCCGAACTCGAGAATATATGTGGTGCATACTTGGTCGAAATTATGAATATCCTGGAACAGAACCTCATTCATTGACCGGTCCTAAAGCTGTTAGGGAGGATCATGCACTCGAAGGCAACTCTTTCTCGCCAAGCGAAGTTCCATAAAAACACCCCATTCTGGACAGAGTGGTCGAGATTCTCAACTTCTTTTGATAGTACATCAAAAATGGAGGCCGCGTTTGACAGGAGCAAGGAATCTAGGATGAAATGTTCACGATTCAAGGTCAGTCTGTCCTCTGTTGCCTCCCGTTTGAGTTTTAATTGTTTTTGCAGTGTTGCAAGATTGAAAGTACCACACGCTTTCCCCAATGCAGGAGATGTCAGTCGGCCGTGTATTGCTCGCAGGTGTGCCAGAAGGAAGACTGGGGGCATGGCGACCATCGTAAATATTGTTGATCGTCTTATAATACCCGATCTATTTGTAAGGCTACAAGTCGGTTTAAAATGTTGCTCTCTGGCTAATACTCCTTCATTTCCAGCAGGAGTTTTTCGTGTCTCACTCAGAGATCGAGCCTTCTATACCTTCCTCGTGGACCAAAAAATGGAGGCTGACCAAGAACGAATCATTCAACTCCGAGAGATATGTCTGTCCGGCCTTGCTCCACAGCAACTGATGCTACTCATTGACTATGTCAGTTGTCCGCCTGCGATCTCCGTCATTTTAGCGAAAGATTACAACCCCAAAGCGATGCTGAACCCTCTGGGCTGTGGAACGGCCATCATTCCGCTTCCAGAGAGATTCTCAGAGGTCCCGCTGACCCCACTAATTCAACCATGTCTTATAGTATCGTATGGGGTGCGCCTGCGTACTATGGTTCATACTTCTTGGACAGTATCTGGCCATTTATTCGGTTGTATCGATCCTATGGAGCGGGCCAATTGAAAGGGTTAGTCGTTTCGAAACTAATTACGAGCGTAAATTGGGTATGAGGCCAATGTATTTTTTCTGTCAGTAGCATAAGTATATCCAGCAACACGGAGGTTCCGTCCATATGCACTATGTAAATAGTGCGTGTGCTTTCAATAAAAAACATAAGTATATAACCATTGAAATTGAGACTTGAGTGCGGATGGAAGAATTCGCCGGGATCAGAGACCTGAATTTTGATCAATCAAATTTGGGTTCCGGTTCCGTCAACTGTCCTACCTCCATGTCCAGTATCCTCATGTCGTCCTCTCGCGCTTCTCAATCTCGTGGACTGCCACCACAGCCAGCTCTACCCCGTCATATCCAGGTGAGATACCTGGGTCCCAGTCCTGATATATGCGTCTTTGTGATCGATCTTTATTCAACAACTGGTATCGATATTGATTCGCAGACCCTTGTGAACAATGTGACATGGAAACCCGCCACTTATCTTCCATCCCTTATGCATTTTCTCGAACCTAGAGACAAGGGGGTGCCGGCTTTACAAATTCTGACCCGAGGTCGGAATTTCTCCTCTCGACTATGGACTAACTAACTATGTAATCAGGCACAGGTCTATTTTAGGAAACTCCAATCACCGAGGCCTCGTGATGTCACTACTTTTGTTCCTCACCTTGACTTCGACGTTCGTCAAATTGTTCACAGCCGGTTCCTTGTACGACTGCCTCAGGAATGGTCCTCTCAGTGGGGTATGGTTCATATCTACCTACAAAAAGTGTGATTGAAGTGCTAACTTGAGAAGTTTCTCGTGCATGCACTCTTTTGTACCAATGGGAGTTCGGCCCACCTTTCATCTTCGTCGTCTGACTTTTGTTCCCCTCGACGACGAGCACACCTTGCAGGCCCAGTTATGGAGAGCCTGCTCTAAATTGACGCATGCCAAGTGAAACTATAGTTCCGATACCAACGAGGTGAGTTAATGAGTGCTGAATGGATTGATTATCACTCACAAAGCCTGTTTCCCACCCAGGATGTTTACATTTCATTGTATCAGTCAACTTTTCCGGTGCTACGATGCTGCATAAGCTTTGGCGGTTGCTTTCGATGTCGTGCCGTGTCCGCGTCCGCTGGTCTCGCGGTGGTTCAATGGTCGACATCGACGATCCTGGAGCACTTGCTACCACTTTGTCAATGGGTCTTGGAATCGGAGGAGGCATAGGAAGGGTACTGGGATCTTTTGGAGGATGTGTCAGGGGTCGTAACATTGAAATGACGGCTAGGGAGATAATTTATTAATTGAGTCTTCATTCCTCAATGTGGGTTTTCGAGATTGGCTAATCGGGGCAAATTGTGCAGCTGTCGCGTCGAGTATGCGCACTATCCATACAGCAGGTCAAGCTATATCTAGCATTACTCACTCATGGGGTAGCGGGACCTGGTTCTGATTCCATGATCCTTCTTGAGGATGGAGAGTAGGAGCGACGAGGATGAGATTCGGCGGAATTGGGCCTCACAGTGTGGTTGGCCTTCAAAGTCACGTTCTTCTTCCATGTAAAGCACATTTAGACTCGAATCTATGTATTCTGCACGAAATAGACTTGGTATTGACCTCCTAGACATCCTATTATGAAAACTGGGTTGAATTTTGGTGACCTCCAAAAAAGAATTTCGAGCTCGCGGCGCGGACTAACTAACCGGCCCGGGGTGTCGGAGTTTAAATCCGGCACCCCCTTGCCTACTAGAGAGGAACGTCAATGGGTACTCCATCCCCAGGTCCTTCCTCTATTCTTCCATCAACTCGAAAAATCGCCGCCTCGGCATCGCAACACGCAATACGACCACGACCTTGTCAATGCTGCTAGGCACGCATTTGACGGCATTGTTCGGGCGATGCTTGTGACCATTGAATCTTTGGAGGATGGCTTCTCTCAGTTGGACGCGTCGTATATTCCACCAGCCTGGCCATCAATCTGGAAGTGGATGCAGTATTTATACTACGAAACGGACGGCAGTGCCAGTCAATTGGACATGACCTTCAACGCAGCATCACGACCACTGACGCCAGCAAGATTCTGGATCATGGAGACGATTCTATATTTCCTTGGCCATCACCAGATGTTGGCAGGTTGATATATCAACCCCTTCTCGGTAGAACAATAGTGTCATACATTGTGGACTGTAGCTTA
>JABCKH010000518.1:0-13129 GCA_018851285.1 Lyophyllum semitale | reverse complement strand
TTATCCGAGGGTTATTTTAATATTAGGCATCTCCACGTGACGGCACATTGTTGTTTATGTCATCCCTCTTGATGTGCCATCCGATACCACAAGCCTAAGGGCCATGTAAAGCTCACTGCCTGCAGGCGTGAAGTTATGTCAGGCAGCTCAAAACCCAGTTTACTGCCGGCGCCCGTTCCACGGGCAATGTCGTACATTCTGGAAAGAAAGCCACCGCCGTCCCCTCTTCCTGAACATGTCCGCGCACCGCCCCCCTCACCCGTATCGGCGCCAAAGCTCGAGACGGATAACGATGTTCACAGTGAAACAACCCACGATCCTCATGCTGTAGACTCGTGGGAGCGTTCTTCCCCCATTTCCACCACTTCAAACAGACGGAAATCCCGCAAAAATGAGAAGCATCCCTCGCGACATTCACCTCTCTCGAAGCTATTTAAGCCTACTCTCGTTCTCGAAAATTCGGGCAGTGTGGCCAGAGACCATCTCGCTTCGGAACGTACCTTTCTGGCCTATGTTCGAACCAGTTTGCTCTTGGCGACGACTGGTGTTGGTATGTGACGTCATTCAAGAACCTGAGGAGATAATGCTCATTCCCGTTCAACCAGGCCTTGTCCAGCTTTTCGCAGTGGCTTCTACCTCCACTGCAAGTCCCACTCTCCGACAAATCCGAAGATTTGCACGACCTATTGGTGCAACCTTGGTCGTGATTGGGCTGTTCATTCTTACGGTCGGTTCGTAGTCTCTACCTTGAATCCCAAGCTGCCTATCAATGAGGTTGATTGCAAAATATAGGAGTCCGCCGGTACTTTGTTATTCAGGCATTCCTCACGAAAGGTCTCTTTCCGGTTACTCGGTTCGCAATTGCAGGGATTACTATCATGGTCGCAATTATGGTCATCATTATATTCGGAGTTCTGGTATCCGCACGAACATAGGACAACAGACGATTGTCCGGCGGAGGCTGATGATGGCAGCGCGATACCACAGGTTGGGATAGATATCGCTTGGAGCGAGGCGTCCAACCTGATGTATTCGAGCCCACAGTAGGTTGAAAGGACAATACAATATGCTTTCGATGTCGAGATATTCCAAGGAGCATTCGGATCGTGCAATAAGCAGGAAGTATCCGAGGCCGGAAGTCGTCAAAAGGAATTTCCACCGCTAATTCGCTCCTGAACTCTACGCATCCCATGCTGCTGATGTTGAAAAAGAGTGGTAAATGGTATCTAATCCTATGCCTTTTTCCTAAATAGTTAAAACAGTTGAACATGGGGTTTTATTCGGCGGTAGTTGAGGATAATAGTTGCTACACAAAAATCTCGTCAAGTGGGTGGGAAAGAGGAGTTTGGCTTGCTCACCGCTCTCTTATTACTTATATTCAATACCCCCAGTCGAGACAAGAGCCAATCTCGTCCGAGTAGACTCCTCCTCGCGTACTGCCGCAAAGATTGGGATGAGATACTCGACCTCTGACCACCCTATATCCAGAGCAGTCTCCGGGACTTCTGCCTCTCGAAATACTTTGTCGTGGTTAGTTATCGTGGCGATGTTCGGAAATACGTCCGAAATGAATGCCGCCACCTTTGGAGGGGAGGAGATGGGTGAATATCCGACTCCCAAAACTACCAACGAAGGGCTAGATATCTTTACATTGGGCCTGTATGTCGGGATAGTGGCTGCATCGAAGGTCATGCAGAGGCTGGTCATGTGTCGGCAGTGGTGACCGAAGGAGATGAGACTTGAGAGGGTGACTTGAGGATGACCGTTAGGTTTGCGTTCTTCTTCTATACGCAGGCTCTCCAGGTTGGGCCAAGCCATTGCCAACTCCTCTACGAAATGGTCGTCGAAATCGAAGCCATTACAGGCGGAGAGTCGGACATGGGACAAGTTGTAAAAGCGGAAAAGCGGCTTTATGACGTCGGTTTGGATGACAAGGTCCGCGAATGCGATCCCCATGTCGATCTCGGAGGCGGACCACTCACTGTAGTCTGCAATATGCACCTTCTGGAGGGAAAAAGGGAGGCAAATAACTTCCAAGGTACTGAGAAGCTCTCTCCATATCGAAACGTCGGTAAGAGAGTCCTCCGATACAAATGAAATATGGAGCAGGGCTGAACCC
The DNA here is from genome assembly GCA_018851285.1 of Lyophyllum semitale. NCBI lineage: Eukaryota > Fungi > Basidiomycota > Agaricomycetes > Agaricales > Lyophyllaceae > Lyophyllum > Lyophyllum semitale. The sequence goes on along the minus strand of JABCKH010000518.1, from coordinate 11,010 downwards.
GGGGACATCAGCCTTAGGAATTGCGAGCAGAACGATAGATCTTGGCTAGTAAGGCTGATTTCCTGAAGGGCTGGAAAGAAGGGGGTATGATGAACCTGTGGGAGTTCTATCCCATGATCGCCACGGGGTGTTAGGCTGAGGTGTCGCAAATTCGGGAGTGCAGCAATGTGAATGAATGCGTCCGTGGATATGCTGTTGACATCCAAACGACGGAGTCCACTCCATCCAACGACCGTTGTGGATATTACAGCCCTTGCGTTGGGGTGGCGGATCCAGATATCTACGTCAGTGAGAGTCGGATACCAGATGGATAGGTTGGCGATGAAGGACAGATGGGCACTGGTCGTAGCACGACAGCTTATAAAGCTAAATTTGAGCAGATCGGGGCTCATAAATAGAGAGATATACGGCAGTGCTTCCTCGCTCACAACGATCGAACAGGACAGTCGATTTATGTTGGGTAACACTGTCTGTCCACTCGCCGCGAGATGCAAACTCTGGTATGCTGAAATATCCACTTTTGGAAAGTGAAGCCAACCGATAAAGCCAAAGCCCCGTACAAGCCTTGCATGCTTCTTGAATCTCGACCAGTCCGTTGGACGAATCTCCCTCTTAAGCTTCTAAAAAAGTGCATGATAATCAGTGTCCGAGAACGCGCCGTTGATGATGACGAAAACGCACAAAACAATTCTTCTCAATCGTCCATAAATCCTCGGGCATGCACTTTAGAAGAGGCACTAGACTAGCGATGTCTGACCAGACATAGCTGAGGGCAGGCTCGTACAAGGCATGGCATGTCCTCAAAAGAGCTACGAGACAGTTATACTGCTCAGTTTTCCGCTGGTTTACGATGCCAAATTGTTCGCAGATAAGTCTCACAACTTCGGGGATGTGAAGACAACGGTGCATCAAGAAGACTCGAGGGCCACTCGAAGAAGTCACCAGTGACCACGAGATCAAGCAAGTTGATCACGCAAGTGTGAGTCACGGCAACAAGACGCGACGCGAAAATTTGTCGATGTTTACTTGAGTGGCATTCAGCAAGCATACGCAAAGTGAGATCGCTTCTTCAAGACCGCCACTATGCCTTGGGACGCTGTGCCGCATGCCTGCTAGTCTCTGAGGTCATGCATCTGAGAGCGATCAGAGCAACTTTTCTCAACAATGGATAATCTTGAACTCTATTGGATCCACACTGGTTCAACGACGCATAATAAAATCCGCCTTAGTCTTCCTTTGGTCTTTCTTTACCACTTCTTCTCAAGCCACATCACATATCATGGTACATTGAACGCTCTCTAGTGACTTGTCGGCGTCGCTTTCGATAATAACTTATAAGCCTTCGATTCTTTGGTAACATCAACATGACAACATCGCAGGAGTAAGAAATACGCGTCCGATGGACGAGGACTCAGGATGTCGCATATGGCAGTCCTCCTCGTCGGACGTCCTGTTCTGTCGTCACACGCAGAAATATGTTGTATTCCATACTCCCTATAAAGCACGCGACTTGGGCTAGTCTTGGGCTGCTAAATATAGTCTTTGATTAAGTACAACCTCCTGGAATGCGTTTTTCAATACGGTTGGCATCGGTCGTGGACATACCTACTCAGCCGCTAGCGATCGCAGCGCTAGTGCTCTGCATGACCCGCTTTGACATCATCCACCGCAAGCTAGCCCGCTACTCGTCAACACTCTATCCCCGTCTTCTGGTTGCGCCAGGGCCTCACGACGACCATCATCGTCGTGCGCTACGAAACCACGGTCGATATCATGGGGAACGGAAGGTCTGTGTTTACTTACCGCCCGCTTGCACGACATTGGTCGGCGGCATGTGTGTGCTCCTCCCGCCTGCTCGGAAGCAATTCAAGAAGAAGCGAATGTGCGTGGGGGATGGAATCTGCTTATGCTTGCGTTGCTGACAAAACGGCAGGGCCCTCTACGCGTACCTCGCGTACAAGGTCGTGCACTCATATATAGCCGTCTTTGTGCACAGCGATATTCTCGACATCCTGGACAACCACAAACTCCACCAGGAGCACGCGAAGCGGTAGATCTACCCTCCATCCCGCTTTATTCGATGGGGTGATCATGACACAGTAGTCTGCTTCCGTCGCGATGGTGCTCGCTATACTTATCCCTTTTCGTTCATTCATTCTCTAAACTTTCGTCAGCGACTGCTCACCACGTCTTTGAGGAGGAACATTCCTAGGTACCTCGACGAACTGAAGGAGGTCACCAGCGGGGGCTCTCCCACTTCAAACCCCGACCCCAACGTCGTCAAAGGCCAGATGGTGGGTCCCTCCTTTACCGACCCTTACCCTCGTCTTTTATTTCGTCTCATCATCTCATCATCTCGCCATCCATCCCTCAATAGGAGTCAACAGGAATCCCCGAGTCCTCCAGCAAATACATAATTCGAGCGCCGAGTGTGAACACTCATCCAATGCTGTTTCAAATCAGTGGCTCGAATCCTCGACCACCATTGGCGTAAATACTTCCGAATGCTTGTGTCTTTGTGTGTCTTTGTCGTACCCTGCTGAATCCTATTCCATCATAGTTGGCTTGGTCTTCTGCCCACTCCCGTGATGCTCCTGATGCCAGATGGGGAAAAGAACAATGCTTTTAGCCTTTATTGCCTTCAAGTTCCAGGATTGTCACTGATCTTCTTTGATCTGAATCGGATACATAAACTTGTACCATGCACGATGATCTATCCCTTCTTTTCGAACGCCCATCCTCGACGGCTGCCTTTACACTAATTCAGAGTTACTAGATGAAACGAGGATTCTTGACAACTGCCAAGGCAAAGCAATCCATAGCGCCCCGTCCACTCAATGCTCCCGTTCCATCGATTCCACAAAGTGCGTGCCGTCGGACGTTTTTCTACTTTCATTGACGTTTTGGAGTACAGAAAGACTTGAAGTAAAACTTCCTATTGGAAAGGTGGACACCAGTACGTCTATCGCTTTGAAAGTTTCTCCCGCGTCTAATGCAGATCTGATACGGAAAACAGCCCTCCCGGCAGGCTATGAACCTGATAAACCTATCAGCGGCCGTGAGTTCGATGCGCTCACCACTGATTATAATCCCGATGTGGCCTACGTTTACACCACTCTCCCTTCCCGATTCTACGAAGACACTCTTGACGACTGTCCCGACAACTGGACCGAATGCCTCTTTAGCGGAGGCCAAGTGAAGCGTGATATCGTATCGACCCCAGGTTTTCCCTCTGCCGTCCAGAAGCCACCCGTCACCCGCCACCGCATCGGGCCGTCCCTTCATGGCATCGGCATGTTCGCAACCCGCGATCTGAAGATGAATAACCTAATCTTTTCTGAACGTCCTCTCCTGGTAGCCCCTAGAGTTGCGCCTCTTCTTGCAAGGTTTCCTGGGGACACCACAGCTACAGTGTCTCAGCTCACTCAGGCAGCACTTGTCGAGTATGAGAAAAAGCTCCAGATCTGCATCAACAGGATGATACCAGAAAACCGCGCCGCATTCCTCGCATTGCACAATTGTCATACCGAAGACGGCTCCGGGCCCGCTGCTGGCAGAGTGCGAACAAACGGCATCGAGGTCACATTGAAGAAAGGGAGCGAAAGTAATATCGATGGCAGTTCAGGCGTCTTCAATGTGCTATCACGCATTAATCATAGGCACGTATTTCCGAGTAAAAGCAAACCTCACAGAATCTGACGATATGCACCATCATGTAGTTGCACTCCAAATGCCTCTCATAGCTTCGACGTCGCCTCATTCTCATGCCAGCTCCGCGCCGTTCGCGATATCAAGAAAGGCGAGGAGATACTCATCCCGTATTGTACGATCTCGTTGCCCACTGCCGAACGCCAGGCCGACCTCAAGTCCTACGCGTTCGAGTGTACCTGTCCTGCCTGCTCCGACCCCGCCTCTGATGTGTTGCTCGCGCGCATCCGGCAGAGTACTGCGCAGCTGCCCAAGATGTATTTCGAGACCAAGGATCCCGCGGTACACGCAGCCAGACAGCAAACCAGCCTTGAGTGGATGGCTAAGATTGGAGCTGCAGGCTTACAGCTCCTCCCTGAATATGGTCTCCACATGGCGGCTGTAATGGCTTCTTCAGTGGGTCTCGGAAGGAAGGCGGACTACTTGAAGTACAAAGCGATGTGCCATGCGTGGCACGAGGCGGTTCATGGTGTATCGGTGTAAACATTTCTTGGACTGTATAATAACTTAATAAGCTGAACAGTGTGAGTGAATTGTTTTTTTTCCAGTTCCGGCTCGAATACCGCGCCCCAACACGATTTCCTTGGTTGAAGGTTGAGCTTTAATGGGTATAAAATGATCTTACTTCCGAATACATAGAGCCGAAGTTCGCTGCCTTCCATCGACCGAATATCTCGACCTGAAGATGCATGTGACAAGAAACATCATCGTTGTCAGTACTACATAATGCTCCTCATCGCTTGGATTGATAACAAGTTATTCGATGATCTTCAAAAACCTTTATTATGTTCTTATACCGGGGAATTTTCGTTGTGGTAAGGGGCAGACAAGTAGACAGTCTGAGAGGAGATGACATCGCCGACTGGGTCACCATCATCTCGTAAAAATGCTGATGAGGGTTTGCCCTCCGCCAAACTGGGTCAACAGGAATTTCTAAATTGTGATGAAATTTTGTGCGACGGCCGTCGGTGGCATCAAAAGAAACTGCGCAGATAATGACAAGTCAAGTGATTGAAGGACATGGGTCGCCTCACTCACTTTCTCTCTCATCAGCCACGGTCAGTGTTCAACGGATTACACGAGACAAACTCTCCGGGCAGCTTCCTGCTCTCGTACTGCGGCAAATCTCGGTACGAGAGTCCCAACCTCGGTCCATGCCTTATCCAAATCGGTCTCATCCTCTTCTTCCATGTAGCGGTTGCATATCTGTTTGATTGTTGGAAATATATCAGAAAGGAATGCCGCCACATCTGCAGGGGAGGAAATAGGCGATGCGCCGACTCCGAGGAGTGTCAGCGAAGAGGTGGATATCTTTGCAGTGGGCTTGCATTCGGGGACGGTACGAGCATCGAAGGTTATGGAAAGATCATAAATGCTTTTGCAGTGTCGAGCAAACGAAATAAGGCCGGAGAGAGTGGCCCGAGGAGGATTATCGAGCTCACGTTGAGTGTCTAGGTTCAGGAACCGCAGGCGGGGCCAAGCCATCGCCAACTCTTCGATGAGACTGTCATCAAAATCGAAACCGTGACGAGAAGATAGGTGAATGTGGGACAGATCAGAGAAGATGAAAAGTGGTTTCATGAAGTTGGCTTGGATGGCAAGGTTTTTGACCGCGAGGTCATAGTCAAAGGGGTCTTGAAGGTGGTAGTCGGAAATATTCAGTTCCTGGAGGGAGGAGGGTAGGGAAATCTCTCTCAGGGCACTAAACAGCTCCGACCATGTCGATACAGCTGTCGAAGAGACGGGAGAATAAAACCAAATGTGGGTCAACGCTGAACCTGGCGACATCAGCTTTAGAAGCTGCATGCAAAACAACAAACTATGGTTGAAAATGCTGATCTCCTGGAGAGCCGGGAAGAGGGGGTGGCTGTGGATGAGGGGAAGTTCCATCTCAGGATCCAGACTGAGGCTGAGGTGTCGCAAAGTTGGAAGTGTGCTAATGTGAATGAATGCTTCTGTGGATAAGCTTCCAATAGACAAACGACGAAGTTGATTCCATCTGAGGACTGCTGTGGATGTCGTGGTCTGTGCATCTGGACCAGTGACTTCAATCGAAACATCAGAGAGTAACGGATACAACGTAGGCAGGTTGGCGATGAAGGATGAATGGACACTGGTTTTGGCATCTTGGATGTGTAATTTGAATAAATTTGGGCCCATAAGTAACGTGATATATGGAAACACGAGTCCGGAGTCGCGATTCATCGACCAGGAAAGTTGTCGTATGTTCGGTAGCAGGGATTGACCTCCTGCTGCAACATGTAAGCTCTGATATTCCATTACGCCCAGTGTAGGATAGGCAGGCCAACGATTGAATTCGAATATCCGTACAAGCAGCGCATGCTTCCTGAACCTTGGCCAGTCGGTAGGAAGAATAGCCCTTCTAAATTTCTAAGGAAAACTGTTTACAGGCCAAACGTAGAGATAAGTAGCTTGGAAAGACGCACAAAAGTCCTACTTTCAATCACCCATAGATCACTCGGCATACACGATAGGAGAGGTACTAGACTGTAGATGTCCGACCACATGAAGCTAAGCACTGGCTCGTACAACACACGACATGTCCTCAGAAGGGCATTAAGGGATTGAAATTTCTCCCGTTTATACATTGTTGCACAGTCAAATTGCTCGCATATGAGTGTTATAATCTCTGGGAGGTGAAGGCATCGGTGCATCCTGGGGCTTGGAGTGTATGGTCCAGGACCGCTGGAAAGACTTGCATTACCTTGCTACACAAGGTCTCTTACGTTGTGTAACTCCTTTGTCCCTGTTTATTTTGAGTAACTGAACCCAATACTTGTCAATACTCTTCCTCTTTCATTTTTTTGGACCCGAGATTGGCAGCTGTCTTTGGACTCGGTTTTGGATGTGACTGCAGTTCAAGGAGGCCTTAGCAAGGTTAGAGTCGCCGCGGTACGCGACGGCCCCTAGTAACAGGAAGACGTTGGGAAAACGCGACACGGTTTCTTCAATGAATTTACACATGTTTACCTGTCCTGTGATTGTTAAACACAGACTTGTTAGCGCAAAATTTCGTCCTTGGCAATTTAGCAGCCACAATTTGGCCACAATGGACGATACCTATGAACAGCCCACGTCATTACCCATCAAACCCCTGGAAAGTAACCAAGAAGACGAGGACGAGCAGTCGTCTGAGGAAGAGGATGGGGGCCTCGATTGGACGAAATTGTGAGTGCAAAACTTTCGAGTCACCTAGATATTCGCTTATTTTTTCATAGACCAGGAATCGCGCGACCGGTTATACCCAAACGAGGAGAAAAAGACTTCGAGCCCAAGCCCGGCGGTGGTTCAGGCCTTCAGGTCCACGTCCTGGACCATGCGAGGTCCGCGATGTTCGAGGCGCTGAGAGCGACGCGAACTATATCAAGGTTTTTAAATCGGTTTTTAACGCGTTCTAAAATCTGATTTGTGCGTTTGATTAGTAAAACAGTCAGCTATGCTGTATGGCATCCGAGCCTCAGCCGTGCACATGTAACGTTGGCAAAGGGCATTCACTTCTCTGCCATGGGACATTCCGCTCCTAGACCTGTGGTTAATGAAAAAGGCATCGAGAAAATCCAAAAGCGCCTCGAGCTGTTACCAGAAGAGACAATTTATCTTGTCGAGAGAGGCTCATTGTTCTGCTGGAAAGAGAGCGATCTGGACCTGTCGATGCCGAACGTAGGGGGAGCGCCAATGACGGTGCAACAGGTCTATGCGGAAATGATTGGGGTAGAGGATCTTACTTTAGAGAAGTTACAGGTAAGAGTCTTCTTCGTTCTACCGCAATGTCTCGTTGAAAGAGTACGTCAGGTGTATACTTATCTTAAACGCTTGGGTTACTCGGTTACGCGAGCAGATCCTCCCTCTTCATTTTACCCGACGCCTCCGCCATGGCCAACCCATAGAGGAAAAATGGGCCCATCAGCCTCCATCCTGCAGCGGATAATGTCCATTTTCCCTCGTTGGATCTCCAAGATCTCTGATCTGCTGGCGAGACCTTTCGATTGGTGGCGACCTCTGCGGATAAGCCGCTGGCTACATCACGATAAAAACTATGGTTGGTCACCTCGAACTCCTGACTAAAACCTTATGCTAATCGTCACCCCCCCAGCCTCACTCTTCCGCTCCCTACGATTTATGCCTTCCGGTCACAAAATTCCCATACACCACCCCGACCCAGAGAAGCGGCGAGAGGCCAAGAAGACCTCGCCGTATCAGATTTTCTACAACCTTTACAAGCCATCGACGCCCTTCAAACGATCGGCGCCTCCTCTGCCTGACTTCCAAATCGTAGTCATCAAGTATGCATGTATCATCTGACATACGAGTTCATTCGCTGACTTGAATTCCTTTGTATAGCGCAAGGACGACGCCAATGCCTACCCTTCAAGAACTTACCGATCTGTTCGACGTCTTGCCTGAACTACCACCCCCGCTTCCTCGACAACGCCGGCTGCTACCCAGCCAAATTCCCGTCGCTCCACAGCTTGCTGCTCCTACTTCACAATCATCATCAGCGGTGCCCACAACTGCAACTTCTGCTCCTATCGTGATGTCCTCATCCCCCACCCCTCCCGCCCCAGCACCCGCGGCAGAAACTCCTGCTCCTACTGTGGCACCACCGTCACCCATCTATCCAGCCCGAGCACTGCATCCATCAACGGCGGCCCAGGTTTCCAAGCAATCCTTGATCCAGCACTTATTCCCTTGGGCCTTTCCTCATCAGGCCATGCAACCTGCGGGATTCGTCCGCCGGCCACATCCGTTCATGGCGCTCAAGGCCGGGAAAAAACTCATTGTAATCGCAGTCGTAGATGCTGGAAGCATAAGCTTCTTCCGTTTTGGCCAAGGAGAGTTTACAGAGTGGCCTATGGCTTGATACTGCCTATGGGCGATATAATGTATTTCATATATTGTGCATGAATTGATGCCTTGATGTGTTGAAGCTCGCTCGTTTGTTGGCGTGATTTCGGTTCTAGCAGTCTGCAACAACGCCTTTATTAAACTAAAAACGCCATAAGTAAAATAACGACGGAAGCACAACATCTGATGTATGCCGGTATAGTGAGAGCGTTGGCGGCATTATCTTTGTTCAGTTTTGTAGGCGTCGCCGTCGGGGGAGGAAAGCTCACGGTCCGCGTGATCATGGCGGTTCGAGTAGACGATACGGCGGTTCGCATAGACGATATGGCGGCTTGCGTAGGCGAGACGGTAATCTGAGCCTTTGCAGCTGCACTTGCTGTGGGGGCTACAACAACAGTCTCTATAATTCGTTTGTAAAGTCAGAGTGGACCCTAAGGCCGGTAGTCGAGATAGAAACTGACCTTTGAAATTGCCTCCGTTGCTCTTCGCATCCCGCACAGCTTGTCGGAGCAGGTCATCGGCGGTGGGAGGGACGGTGGAGAGGAAGCCGATGCGGGGAGGATCGACGGACGGGTGGGTGAGGTTCCCGTAATGGAACGCAACGAGGTTCCTGTCAGATGGTGAATTTAGTGTTTGAAGATATGGGAGGACAGCAGAACGGCGTTCAGGGTACGCACGACTTAAAGAATGGGTCACCCAGACTCCACCGGTATAGGGAACCCAGACGAGGCGCGTCTGTAGCAACGAGATTATCTGCTACACAGGTGGTGGCGTCCCCGGCTGCAAGCGGGCTGATAAAGTCGCGGGGGTCAACAGGGAACATCTGACAGGCATCATTAGTGTTCAGAAAGTGCGAAGGTACACCGAACACCCTACCTTGCCATCGATCTGGAATGCCAGATGGCGAGGCGCGGAGCACGGCAGGGTTGCTTGCGAATTGGCGTTTGTTGCGTCATAGGCTGGCGAAACAGCTTTCAAAATGTTGTTCACCATGTCCATTGGGCCTCGAATAACGGAATTTCCCTGCAAGATGGAAGTTAGGACTGAAAATATCTCGTAATTGGTTAATTTACTGTATCAATCAATGCTGTAACTCGCCCTGGATTGACACCCGATGGCGGTATTGTCGAATCTGCGACCTTCTGCCCATCGAGAAAAACGCCATCGATATCGATTTCCCAACGGCTGTATAGGAATAAGTTCCAGCTCTGAACAAGGAGTTACTGGGAAACACAACGAACAGAGGGTACACCTAGAGAGGATGCAGAGTTGACAAAGTTGCTTTGACAGAACCGCCGAAAGAACTAACCTCGTCGGGAGCAGAAGTGGGCGATTTGAGCCCTCCATCCTCAACACGGTATAACCGTACAGGAACCCATGTCAGAGAGGAGTTGTCTACACCGTCAGGGAGTTTTCCTATTGTGAGCATTCCAGTACCGCCTATATCGATAGTGCTCCTTTGCAATGTGATCTATATACATATGTCAGAGGTGAATGGGTGGGGTATAGCACTTGACTGCACTCGCACTGAACATAGGCATGTCTAGCGCGCCAGTCATTGCTATCCTTGTAAGCAATGGCCCATCTGTGTTGGTTGCGTGGATGAAGTCATCAGTTTCTTGTATAGGTCCAAACTGCGATAGACTTCAGACCCTTCAAAATCAATATCTAATGGAAGAATTACTTTATCCACCACTCTTGCTTCTTGGATTTTGCTATGCAATCACTGTTGAGACCAGGCTAAAGCTTCGGAATCGAACCTCGTTGCTAACCTTCCAGCAGGGAAGCCAAGACCAAAAATCCCAGCCGTATCGAACTGCACAATTTCGTTATTCGTTGCGTTTATGAGGCCGAAAGCCTGGTCCGTCATGGCTATTCCAGCAATCGTCGCGGTTTCAAGTCCTATGACACCGGATGCAGACGTTCCTGTCGTAGAGTCGCCATATTGAAAAGAAACGTCCGTTCCAGTAGAATGAGCGGACGAGGTTGGGTATCGCGTAACAGAAGAACCCTTGCAAGCGCCCGTCTGACATGCATCAGAAACGACCCACAAATCACTAGAACCAGTATCTGCAGCAGTATGATTCTCAGTCGTTCGCAGCAAACAGAATGTCACTCACCAAGATTGACCGCAGCGACTGAGTTACCTAGCTCAATAGGTACAGTGTACAATCTAACCTGGATGTCAAAGATTGGTATCCCACAAGTTGATACTGCTTACACGTCTGCATTATTCCCTAGACCAGTCGATCCGCTGACATTCCCCCGTTTGTGATGAGTCCTGCCTTCAACACGTCGCTGAATCGGGATATCAAATCCTCTTTTACTTTGCGCTAGACCAGGCGCGCTGACGAAGAAAAAGGCAAGAAGAAAAAGAAAAAACATCCAAAAGAGCGCCCCGCGCAATAGAACAAAGAAAGGAGGGAAGCCTGATAT
>JABCKH010000517.1:0-11155 GCA_018851285.1 Lyophyllum semitale | reverse complement strand
TACAAATAAGTCGGACACTGCAACGGATGGTGATAAAACTTACCGTCATTGGTTCATCAGCACTTCGCGTCTGAGCCTGACGATAATGGCACTTTCTCTGCGCGTCCTTGATTTAGGGCGCAATCAGAGAGAGTGGAAATTCGACCTTACTTGTTTGCATCTGCCACATTGAAAGGCATCCGTTTCAGCCTGCTGCTCACCAGCCGCGAGGGAATTGTGGAAATTCTCCGCCCTGATCTTCTGATCCGCAGCCTTCCTCTCCTCAGACGCCATTTCCTGATCCAATATGCGTGAGTATGGCATCGAGAAGCAGCGAAACTGTGATGCACCTGGCTTGTCATTATGCTCAACTTCTCAACCGACAACTCCCCACTGATCACACTCTCCCGAAGCCCTGGATTGTTCTTGTCCTTCAGGTTGACGAATAGAGAGCGAACCTTCGACTTATACTCAGCATTGGTGCCTCCGACATTGTGGTGAACAGCCTTCTCAAGCCCTTGAGCTCGCTTGAGAATCTGCTCGACCGCTGATAAAATTGTGTGAGTAAAGATTGTTGGCTAAAGAGATTTATCAAACTCACGGGCACCAGAATCTTCTGCCATCCCATCATAAAGGAGTTCGGTGCACTTATCTCGAGTGATGTCGCCGGTACCGCCCTTGACGCCATCGGTCTTTGCAGAACGCTTTCCGGTAGATCCGGTAGGAGTCATAGGAGTTCCCGCAGGGCTTGCTAACGAACCTTTGTGATCTGAATATAATCAGAATGGATCTGCGGAGATCGGGCAGACGCTCACCTTTTCCGTTGGGCTGCACCTTGCCATTTACCGACTTTGCCTTCTCCACCTGCGTCTTCCATTTCTTCACGACTTCTTTAGCGAGGTCTGCGACGTCCTTTGCGGCATGTTGACGGAGTTTTCCAACAGCCAAACCGACTTTGCTTTCCTGTATTGACAGGGATAGATCAGTAAACCCAAATGGGAAATGGAAAATTGTCGAGAAAAAATGGACGTGAAACACTGACCCTTAGAATCGCTTCACTGACTTCATAGTCATTTTTCAGTTTGTTCAATAGTACTACGATGTCCTGTATGAAATCAGAACATGAGCGTGAATGACGGGTTCTACGCAAGGGAATTACTCGTACCGCCGTGTTTGAAGCACCTTGCAGCTGTTTAACGAGTTTCTTCAACTCTGCTGCATCCGACATGACTTCTTCTGGGCAATCCTCAACTATCTACTACAGGGGATTCAACGTAACGACAGCAGACTTTATGCAGAACGGCCAGCTTTGTGTCAACGCCTTTGAGATGGTGATGGTCAAAGGTTGAGTGTGGCCGATAATAAGACCAAACACCCTCCTCACCACTGTCGACGACGCCAATTTCTGGTCTTAGAGTTGCCGCGGTCCACTGTTGCGCAACTAAGTCCGTAAAAACTCATTAATAGGTCTACAGATACCTGCGAAACGTATATCTGTTTCTTAGCCTGTTCACAACATGACAACTGCAGCACTTCCTCCGCTGGACACTTTGTTCCAAAGAAGCGCGAAGCGCACAAGGGCTGTCTTTGCTTCAGCACCAGAGGATGGGATGGTTGAAGAAGAAAGGAGGTAAGTGATCGTGTACTTCGTTGTGTTTCACCCCCTCATGGATCAATATCGAACAGTGTACGTTTACGGTTGGCTGTCAAAATTAACGACGAATACCGCGACTTCAAGGAACTACCTCCGGCGTTGATCACGCAGCAGGGGCCAGTGGGTCCTTCACGGCCGAACGAGAACAGGAAGATGATTACAGCTGGTCGTGCGTAGCACGCTTTCACGATTTATCTCGGGCTAATTTCCTAGTTGCATATCATTAGCTTCCGCGGACAATACGACATCTCGTATGATAGCCACCATCGACAAAACGCCCGCGCCCCAGCCATCTACATTCAGTTCGTCTACGAAGCTCTCACAAGCCCTCACTCTTCACAAAACAACAAGAACCATCAAGCCCACGTATCATGCTCCTTGGAAGCTTGTCCGCGTCATCTCTGGTCATCTTGGCTGGGTGCGGAGTGTCGCTGTGGAACCAGGGAACAAGTGGTTTGCTACAGGAGCTGGCGATCGTGTCATAAAAATTTGGGATTTGGCCTCGGGCGAACTGAGGTTGTCGTTGACGGGTCATATATCTACCGTTCGCGGCCTCGCTGTTTCACCACGCCACCCGTACCTTTTCTCCTGCGGCGAGGATAAGGTGCGTCTATGTGTTCGTATTCCATATGACTGTGGCTGATCTGCGCAACCAGATGGTCAAATGTTGGGACTTGGAAGCTAATAAAGTGATTCGCCACTACCATGGCCATCTTTCCGGGGTGTATTCCCTTTCTCTTCACCCTACTCTTGACGTCCTAGTGACAGCTGGGCGCGATGCATCAGCGAGGGTGTGGGACATGCGGTCGAAGGCCCAAGTTCACGTCCTCTCAGGTCACACGGCCACAGTTGCGGATGTTAAATGCCAAGAATCTGACCCGCAGGTGATCACTGGAAGCATGGACTCTACCGTGAGGTACGTCCTCATCCGTCCATTTCTTCTCTAATAAATAACGAATGTTGGTGCTCAGGTTATGGGATCTTGCAGCTGGAAAGACAATAGTCACGCTGACACACCACAAGAAGTCGGTGCGCGCGCTGGCGATCCATCCCACCGAGTACTCGTTCGCGTCCGGGTCCGCTGGTGGGAACAACATCAAGAAGTGGAAGTGTCCAGAAGGGGCGTTTGTCTTCAATTTTAGCGGCCACAACGCAATCATCAACACGATGTCCGTCAACGCCGAAGGCGTATTCTTTTCAGGCGGTGAGCCAAAAATATCATCTTTTCCCGGATATGATCCTTATATAATGCTTCGATGGAAGGTGACAACGGAAGCCTGACGTTCTGGGATTACAATACCGGGACTCCCTTCCAAAACATGGAAGACGTTCCGCAACCCGGTTCCCTCGAGGCAGAAGCTGGGGTCTTCTGCTCGACGTTTGACCAAACCGGCATGCGGCTGATCACAGGAGGTGCTGATAAAACGATCAAGGTCAGCTGTTGCCCCCTTCAAACTATGAACGTTCACTAAACTATATCGCGCGAATCGCACGAACATCATGGCAGGTATACGCAGAACAATCGCAATGATAGTGTACGACCTTCCACCCTGATAGCGTTAGGAACGTTGTATTTCCATTTGCACATTCACTTTTCCACCTCGTGGCTTGCATGTATCCTTATTGCCTATGTCAGTTTCCCTGATTTTCTGAGTGATCATCGCTTCTGGCATTCTGGCACATCGTTACTCGACGGGATCATGTACTAAGGTCGTCTAAAAGCCAGGTTCATTGAAAGCAAAGCATGTTGTAAGGTACATACATACAAATACAAAAGATTATCTAGCTACTCGCCGTGTAGTTTGTAACTAGGTAAAGATCATGCAAGATGGTATACAAAATAACAAAGGCAAGGTATTCAAGAAGGCCTTAGCGGTATACCCGCATAGTAAGTCCCGAAGTCCGATGACGAAAGCCCGAAACAGAAAGGCAAAAGGCCCGAAACGCCCGAAAGAAATGCAAAGAAAACAAGGACCCATACGGAACCATATGATAAGGAGATTGTTGGGATAGGGACCACGGAAAAAACCAGTCAAGTTGGAGACGACGAGCGTCGAGAAGAGAGCTTAGTATGGATGTGATAGGAAGAATATTTTAGCCAGCCCAGCCTGTGAGGGAGGAGCTGCTGCCTGGAGAGTAGGAAGTGGCGTATGAAAGTCTGGGTGAGCCTGCCGCAGCAGCCGGATATTCGAGAGAGAGAGATAAGGATTGCTGGAGAAGTTCATCGTGACGTTCAGTAGTGCCGTAAAGTTCTCCGGGATCATACGGTGATGACGGACTAGGTGGCATTGAATCTTGGTCTTGGGCTATGTAGAAAGCGCGTCGAGGAGAAACGACTTCGCTGAAGGCTGGTTGGAGGTCCGGGTATGCTGGGAGGACCTCGCTTTTGAACATAGCTGCAGTCGCCGCTACATATTCGGCATTGAATGTAAACGGTTCCTCGTCCTCTGGGCAGGATGCTCGTCGCGGTAAGCGGTATGGGTGAGCGTCTTCGGCTCCAGTAGACGGGTAACTTTCCATCCCAAATCCTCGGGGAGAGGGGCGGCGTGCTGGGAGACCGTAAGGGGCTGCAATGTTCTGCGAGGCTACCAGCCGAGAGATATCCGTGCTATTGTCTTGCCACAATGTTGCAGAGGGTGAAGTTGAGTAGGTTGGAACGTGGGTCTGGGAGAGAGAAGGAAGTAGCGGCTTATAATGCATCGTGCCCCACGACGGATCTAAAATACTCTCTGATTGCAGGGGCACGACTGGAGAAGGCTGACTGTACATATTCGTCATAGAGGTGGGCGAAACGGGGGGCGAGGCGTTGGACGGAATGGAGAATGAGGTCGGTGACGGAAAGCTGTCCGTTTCGGGAGAGGACATTCGTGAATTCCGTCGAGGTAATCCCGGGCGCCGTGACTGCAACTCTGTCGGGCTGCTCTGGGCCATGCGGTTAATGCGTGCGGCTTTAGAACGGGACACTGCTCGCCCGCTTCCATTGGACCCAGGAGAAGACCTCGAAGTGGGAAGTATCAAGGGCGTAGGAGCTCCTGCAGACTCCTTTCGAACCCTCTCATCCCGGATGAATGGCTTGCGCACCGGCTTGCTTCCGTACACCTTCTTCTTTGTGAGGCCATGGACTTGTTGCAGCTGCGAGACCAGACTTTGCGGACTTTCGGTGTCATTAGGCGGAGCGAAACCGAGCATGTCGTCGTCGATGTTGTGACTTGGAAATGGAAACGACTGGTTGCGACGAGGCACAACACGTTGGGGTGGCGGCTAGATTGCTAGGGTTAAGGGATGACGGCCATGACGGATTATCGATCTGATAATTACGTACGTTGGTGTGAGGAACTATGAAATATGCCAGGATTCTGTCAGTTTTGAAGTACCAACTTTTGGAACAACGACAACGAACCTGTAGCCGAATATAGGTCGAGCCTGGCTGACAAGCGAAATAGAAGTCTCCGATCATTGACAGGGAAGTTTGGCGACTCTTCAACGAAATTCTGTAACCTTAACTATACCAGAATGACGCTAACAATATGAGCAAACGTGAAAGGCGCGCAGCGAAAATTCTGACCGTCTCTTCAAAAAGCGTAGTAAGCGGGCTCATTTCTTGCGTGGGGTATAGCACCAAGTGGCATTGAATGTCGGCCTAAAACCAATCTAATGAAATGACGTCGTCATTTGAGAATGAAGGGACATACTTGAGTAAATTTCCGCGCGAGTTGATGCCAGGAAGTGCTGCCACCGTAGGATGCCGTGTTGACACTGAGATTATCTTCCAAAGGCGTTGATGCAGCAACGATTACGAGATGTCGCGTCGTGGGTTGCCCTAGAAACTCGGCGGAGGCCAGAAACTACTAGATTTGAATAGTGGGAAGCCCGTTGAAAGCCAAGCAACCTACTTCAACAGCAGTCCAAATCTTGTCAGCAGAAAGTCGGTTTTGGGGGTCCCAGTTGAACCTGACATCTTGTAGCCCAGTTTGAAGCTCATGGTACTGCCGAGGGATAGCAGGAAAACCCGTGTCATGGATAGGCAGGCTTTCTAATATGAGAGTGGTGACCTATAATGGACGATAAACGACGAATTAGCTGTCTGAGGCTATTTTTCGACTTACGGACGCTGTGTGGTTCGCGTTTTCGAATTTGGCCATGACGTTCGGGAGATAACGATCCTGGAGATCTGGCCATATCATTGACACGGCCTGCGAGTTTTCTATCAAGAGCAATGTCGCTGCAGCCTGGTGTTGCATCGGGGAACTGAATGGTGAGCTAGTATTGCGAACCCCAGGCGGCATACTAGTAAAGGCGGTGTTCATGGAACTCGGAATCATACCCAACGCAATGGACAGCCAGGTACGGAAGAAGGGAATAAACGCGTGCTAGAATTATGCAGCTTCACGCGAAAGCCAGGCGTCGGGAACACTCTTTATTGGTTTCACGAATTTTGTGGATCCTTATGGGATTGAGTTGTCGGACTTTCTAATTTTGACAATTTGACTAAGGAATATTCAATTATTAGGCCAGCCGGAATTGAGACGAACCTCGCTATGTGAAAGGGCACCTCGCGCTTTACTATGAGGTCCCCTTCGCAGACAATGAGTGGAAACGTTGCAGGTCAGTTCAAGGTTCGCAGGGTTATGTAAGGGTAACTCGTAACCACAATTAGACGCTCCGAGTTGATCCCAGTCCCATAAAAGTGTCACTTTGACTGGTAATGCAGTAACCAGTACGTCGATTATTAGGGCACTTTAAGCCAACCTGTCAAGCATGGTAGGTACTGGCCCTAACTGAGCGAGAGACCTACAAGATGAGAGGTTCAAAGGACCAATGCGCTGTGACAACACTGTGACCCAAGATACTGATTCAGGGTTCAAATCAGATCGATTAGAGTTTTTGCCTGTTCAAGTGTTCATGAGAGAAGTATGCAGGGCCGAGGCGGAGTGAATAAATCTGTGGAAGCTGATTGAAATCGTGGGGGCTTTCCAAGAATGCCACGATTACTCGCACAACTCAGATCAGATATCCAGCTAATCTCACCCGCTAGCGGCGGGCTCACTCATGGACATAATTCATATAGGTCGTAACCTTATATATGTACGGATATCGGGCCTCACAGTCTGGCATCAGTAACGGGTTGGTCCTATGGTCTTTACTATATTAAGCAAATCACGCTGGTCATGACGCCACACAAAGTGACAATAAGGTCACCGCCCTCCTGGCGGGCGAATCGGAATTATCAGATGATGCATTCCCCTTGTGTGCTCTCGATGCGCTTCCCGATAACGGTCGATAACCTCGGTCCTCAGCTCTATACATATCAACTTAATCAAGTATTGTGCGCGAATGTTGCGTCAGAGGATGACTTCCCGATTCTTTCTGGCAAGGCTGGCAGTGGTATCAGACTCAAGAGTCGAAAACCTTGGCAAAACCTGATGAGAGTGACGTCTCAGGAACGCAAAAGAAACGCTTCAACAGTACTACCATGATTCTAGTGGGTGACCCCATCATATCAGGGCGCACCGTGCCCTTCCATGCGCGAACTGAGGCGAGCCGGTCTCCGACGGGGTCATTTCCGAGTCGGTCGATGGGTGCGTATGGATGCACCCGAGTCCCCAAGAGAAATACAATGACATATGTATCAACTTGTTCCGGAGAAAAGGTACCCGTTGGTATGTGTCGGATTATGCATTTTATCGGCTGCGGCACATCCAGCTGTATTTCAAGTAGAACCGATTCAGAGAAGTTGGTCGTAGTATTTGAATCGGATATGACCCGCTGCAAGGCTATCGAACACAGGGAGCGGGTCGACGAGGTGCGTCATAACGAAATGACGATCACCTGGAGGCCACCATGCTAACCCAATTCAAGACCTCATATCTGAAGGTGGCAGGGTCCCCTAACCACGGCATGTGATCGGCATCCATCTCTACCACCTTCATATCCGTCCACCCTTCTATGGTGTCAATGACTTCTTCATTCACGACTAAATTATCCTGCTTTCCTAAGAGCACCAGCAGAGGAAGGCCAGATTCTTTCCCTGCTTTCAGCAAGCCTTGTTCATCTTGTGTTCGCGAGAGCAGATTGGTTGCTACAAAACGAGGTTGCGCCAAGAAGCTGCCAAGGCACGAGAGTCGCAGCGGTTGGGACATGGACGTAGAGCAAAGCGATATGAAGGTATTCGCCGCTTCTTGATATGCGTCGACGTCCTCGTTCTGTGCAAATGACGGCAAGCAGTCAATGCAAACATCTGTCAGCACGCGATCCATGATATCCCCCATATATGGCAAGGGTGTGATGTAGATGATACCAGATAGGTATGATGGTGGCTGAAAAGAGAGGATGTCCGCGATGTTCGTCGCTACGAGTGCGGTCGGCACCGTGTTCAGTCACAACTGAAGTGGAATAATACCGTGAACGTACCTCCGAGGCTCCTGAGAAGTGGATCAGACAATCGGATCGTCGTGCAATTGAGAAACCCCCACGTACCATCCGGCGACAAATGGCTTGTTCAAATGAAAAGCCTGAACGACAGTATCAAAATCTTCCGCCAGTCGTTGAGATTCCCAAGAGTCTTCGTATGCGGGTTTGCCACTTCTACCGTGACCACGAACATCATATCTAACCTTTCATCAGAATTAATGATGTTCCCCAGCGAAAATATAACAAAGAAGCTCACTAAATAGGCCTGGCTTGACCATAGCGGGTCGTTGAATATTTCATCAAAGACAACCGTACTCAGCGAGAACTCGTGGATGAAGACTAGGGCCGGCTTTGAACGGTCGCCGATTGCATCAGCGTATATCTCGGTCCCATCTGGGGCGACCAGAATCCTAGAGTCAGACGTGAGGACTTCTGGTAAGATTCGCATGTTCCTCGGTGTGGTCGGCGACGATAAGGATGGTGGATGGCTTTATGAGGGGACTTAGTGGGCGCCTAAAGCTTCGGCATCTTTGGCAGAATGCGATGCCCCATCAATGTGGGTTGCTTGATGCTGATGCTGGAAGCAATGCTGCTGGCCGTAAGCAGCAACGAAGAAAGGTGCTGTTAGCTAATTCCATGCCCGAAATTACAAGGGATGCCGTAGGGAGAAGGGACGGAGATAGAAGACCATCCCACTTCGACTACTATGTCGCGTGTTTTGAGGGACTCCGTGGTTCAGTTCTTCGAGGTCGAAATGGTGGCATGCGTATTCCTGAGCCAAGGTCCTCGCCAAAAGTTTAGTAGTCGACCAATGTACAGTCACCGATTACTTTCATAATGCCTGATCCTGGTGACGCCGGTGCAATTGAAAGGCCCCACTGCTGAGATAGAATCAAGAAGTGATGGACACGCCTACAAGAATCGCCATGATTCACAGGGAGGCAGTCCAAGCGCTCAGTCTGAGGCTGTGCCATCAGCAACTTGCTATATCCGCTCAGCTCCGATGAAAAAGAATCGATTTGAGATGGGAACATCTATGTCGCAGCATAGCGATAGTTGCGAGCGTCCTTTCGTCCCCTCTCTACATCGACATTCAAAAGGATGGGTATAGCCATCCATATCATGATAACGAGGAAAAAGAAAGCATAACGGATGTTTCCGGTGGTATCCGCGATCAATCCGACAATCAGTGGTCCAATGAAAGAGCTAGACTACACGATGATCAGATACATGAAAACATTGACAAGATGGAGGGAGACACCTTATCCGTGATAGAGAAGAGGCCGTACCTGTGGAAACATAAGATGTCTGGCCAAGGAAGTAAAAGAGCATCTCTTACCATCGGGCTTCTTCACCGGGCGGTAAAAGCTCCGCGTAAAATGCTCGTGCATAACCTTGGAAAGCACCATATACCGAACCTATACAGCAGGTATTAAAAATCTGGTTTGCAGGAAGTGCGGTGATCTCACCAAAATAGACAGCCAGAGCGAACATTTCGCCCTGTGTGGTCAGTCCACCGAACCTCGTGGCATCGCCTTGGAAGACACTCAGGAAACCTAGACAGCCGTAGGCAGGGATGGCTGAAGCCATCATCACAAGGATCACGATAACTTTGAGGTTTGTCCATCCGTATCGTCGTTGGAGAACTGGCCAGGCGAGAGAACCAAGGATGCCAGAGGTGGGCGTTAGTACCCCAACGAGAATGAGTGCGGAAGGCTGCATGTTGAGTGTAGTCTTTCCAAATAAGATGGCGGTGGACGTGATGGTCGTAAAACCTATGACGACGTTGAACGTCAGCATGTCCATCGCTATCGAGCATAAAACATACCATCGGAGAGAAGAAACCACGCGGCAAGGTATTTGAAGGTATTTGTCAGTTTCTTGATTTCTTTCCACCGAAGCATGCTACCAAGGCGCTTCCACGCCAGCAATATCTCTCTTCTGGTATTCCATTCGGCGGAGCTCGGGTCATTGGGCCAATCTGCAACCCCTGAGTCTGACCACGCAGCCGCTCCGTTGATGCGAGAGCTCTCGGCACCCGGCAGCCACAAAGCAGCAGGTATCGAAAAGATGGCCCACCATATGCCGCTCAAACCAATGGCGAGCCGCAGAGCGAATGTTGAGCCATGTAACATTGTCACGGGAATAAGTGCAATGATGAGGAGTACGATTCCGGCCCCATAGCCGAGGGCGATTCCGAGAGAAGAGATGCGCGACGTAACTCGAGAGAGTTCGGCATCATATTTGGCCTTGAGGACCTCAATTTCATCGGACTGGGTGCGTTGAATGAGAGGTGAGCTGAGATGATCAGCGCCCGCTACTGCAGTGTCATGGTCCGTCCCGCTTTGAAATGTCGGTAATGGTGATGCGTCATGCTCGTTCTCAATCTCTTCCAGGATTTGATGAACCTCTGGGGATTCCTTCGCCAGAGTGGGAAGGTAGGCGTTCATAGCTACCACAGATGCTCCGAAACCTACATTGGCACAGACGGCCAAAGGCGCGGCAAGGAACCATATAGGAGAATTTGACGGTAAGATGAGGAAGAGCGTAGCAGCGGTCGCTCCGAGAAGAGCAAAAAAGAGCAGGAGGCGCTTTCGGTGCGGAGCTTAGGTTCCGAGATGATCAGTGTTACGAACCATTTTCATGAAGAGGTATAACATACGGTGGTCAGCTATTCCACCCATAGAAATTACAGTCAAAGCCTGCAAGGCCACAGATATGGAGTAGACGTACAGACTTAAACGTAGCCATCAGCTCATATACATGGCGTCAAATTGAGATTTACTCACCTGAAGCTTGCGCTATCTATCCATGCCCAACCAATCTTTACCACACAACGCACCCCAGGAACATCCGAAAGGTCTGCATGTGGATCCAAGTTCACCACAGACGAGCACCGCGTCGTCTTTTCAGGTAGAAGATAACCATTGTCTCTCGCAAACTGTTCCAGACATATTGGTAGAAACAATGTTAATGAGACTATGACAAAAACTTCACTATTTCTCGGCGTTCAGTCATGTCGAAGAACGGGTTACAGCTGAACAAACATACCTAGCAAAAGCATAGCTCAGCCATCCACGTAGTTTCTTCTTGTAGACCGCAGATTCAGAG
>JABCKH010000515.1:0-13193 GCA_018851285.1 Lyophyllum semitale | reverse complement strand
CATGGCTTCATTTTTTGCAGACAAGATTTCAAAAAATTCGCGGGTAGGAAGAATAGCAATACCTCAATCTATAAATACTAAAATAGATCTCGGAACACTCGTCCTCGAGTCTTGGGCCAGGCTAGTAGCTGTCGGTCGTAGTATTGATCAACCTCAGATTGTATACACTGCTCAGCCCTTAATAAAGAAAATTGCGGGTTGTACGAACCGGTGGTATGAATCGAAGAGGGCTATAAAAAAAAGATCCCTGTGCAAACTATATCATCACTTACCCTCGGGTCGAACGAGGCGCCCCGCACCTTGCCAGCCCTCTGGCTTCGAGTTCGATGACTCGGGCGCTGTGAGGTGGTGAGGAGTGGGAGCAGATTGACCATCAAGCGGCGTAGTAAGTTGTAGTCAAACTTTCGTCAAGTAAATTGTTCCAGCAGCATTGTGTAGAGTCTACAAAAACCGGCACATGGGGGATGAATATTTTTGTTTAGAAAATTCAACAATCCATGCTCACGTATTGCGCCGACCTCGGTTCGAACGAGGCTTCCCATAAAGTAAGTACTAGGGAGCGGTGTCCTGTACACCATCCGGCGGTACAAGAACGGGATATTTGACAGGGCCATATTAGGAATTTGGAACGACGGACGAGAATCGCTGTCCCGCTGTGTGCAAAAAGGGTATATCAACGGATCAGAGGACACGGGGCTACTCTCGATTCGAACGAGGGCACCCAAGATTACTCCTACCCTGATCAACGTCTGAGATTCTGGGAGTATGTACAGAGTGCACTATCAGGCCATGTATAGCGCTGGCATACTTCAGAGAAATAGGAAGCGGTAGCTCAGTTGTCATGGTCATAACCATCTGGGGCCAGAAAAAATCAGCGGGGCTTTAGCATCGGATTGTAGCACAGCACGGGATAAAAGCGTGTTTGAAATAAATGTCGCTTTGACTGTGTTCTGCATGATTGAATCAACACCCACCTGTGGGTCGTGGCTGTCAGTGTTAACAAAAGATTGCGAGTCACGAACACTTTGTCATATGCGTTGACCCCGGATCGAACGAGGGCTCCCAAGGCGTTGCTCCAGTTTTAGCGGAGACGCGAGTTAACCGTGAGGCTATACGATGCGCGAAGTCCTAGTCGGGATTTTGACTTATATCGAGCACAGAGTGAGTGAGCCGGAGTTAAAAGGCGGGTGGAAGGAAAAGGAGTGGAACGAGAGTCGGCCCTGGTAAGACCAGCATAGACCTTGATTCTCTACAGCTTTCAGCTGTCAGTAAAAATTTGCAGATGTGACACCAGCGGTAGTATGTGCCGACCCCGAATCAAACGAGGACTCTCTAGTCTCGGAGTAGAATCGGGTTAAGCCGTCAGGCTATGTGATACATGTAGTCAAAGTCCAGCTTTTGACTTGGTACCGAGTAAAGAGTGTGCTCCGTGAGGGGGCTTTCAAAGCCGAAGTGGCGGTGGAAGGTGCGGAGCGCAGCGTATAACCAGACTTTGGACTTCAAACAAGAAGCCGAAATGATACCATCCCGAGTCTTTAACACAGGTTAGCTACATATCGGCCCTAGTAAGACCAGCATTCCCTACACCGTTCAGCCTGTCAAAAAAGGAATCGAGGATCTCACGAGGGCTCCGAAGGCGTTGCTCCAGTCTCAGCAAAGATAGGCTTATATTGGTGCCTTGAGAGTGGGGAGTTGCACCAGGTGCACTGACACGCATTGTAAAGTGCACGGTGGGGAAAGGATATATGCACGCACGGCAGGTGGGTATTGTCCTGTGACTGGTGTGGGGTTGTAGGGAGCATCAAAATCCACGATATGAGTGCTTTGGGACGAGGTACAAGAAGATAAAACGCCTTAAAAACGGTTATCTATTTGAAAATATGGCACTGATCTCGTATCGAACGAGGCTCCCCGAGACAATCATGGCTCTGGTAGCAACGAAGACAGGAGTGGAACCGAATTGACCATCAGGCTGCGTGGTAAGTTGTAGTCGAAGTCTCGCCAAGTAGAGAGGTCCAGAAGCATCGAGTAGACTTTCTACGCAAGCCAGCACGCGAGGAACGAGAGCAGCCGCTCCTTGATCAGAATTAAAAGAAAACTTCAACAAAGTTGGCTTCCGAATATTGCGCCAACCTCGGTTCGAACAAGGCTTTCCAGAAATGCAGGTGAAGGAGTGGTGTCATGTACACCATCCGGCGGCACAAGAATGGGATGCTTGACGGGGTCATGCTGAGGAACAACTTGAGAAAGACGGAACGAAGGTCGCTGTTCCCTCAATGGAAAAAGGTTATAGAGTCAGATATGTATGGCGCTAACCTTGATTCGAACGAAGGCTCCTCCCATGATCGACATCTAAAGGATATGGGAGTTGGTACAGGGTGCACCATTAGGCCATGTAGGCTAACGGGATCCTGAGGTAGAGGTAGCTTTTGACTGTGTTCTGCGTGACCTAAATCAACACTTACACCTTTTAGGCTCCCAAAGAAAATATTAACGACTCGATTTGACATATGCGCAGACCCCGGATTGAACAGGGGCTCCAAAGACGCTCCGACGACGTTGCTCCAATCCAAGCGGAGAGGCGGGTTGGATCAGGTTAACGTTAACCCGTTGGGCTATGCGATGCGCAAAGTCCAAGTCTGTTTTTCAACCTATTATCAAGTACAGAGAGTGCTGTGCTCAGCCATGAGGTAGGATTAAAAATGGGGTAGGTGGAGCTGGGCGTACAACCAGGCTTCAAACGAGATATCTAGAACGATACCATCCTCGAGTCTTCGGCACAGGCTAGCAACCATCAGCACTAATAAGACACAGCATGAACCTCAGATTTTCAGCCTGTCAGAAAAAGAAAATTGCGGAGTTCACATACTACATGCGCTGACCTCGAATCGAACGAGGGCTCCCAAGACACTCCAGTCTCAGCAGATATGCGACTCGGAGTGGAATCAGGTAACCATCAGGCTATGCAATGCGCGTAATAGTCCAAGTCGGCTTTGCTACGTATACCGAGTACAAAGAGTGCCGTCCTCTGTCAGGTGGGATTTTTAAAACAGGACAACAGTAGAAAACGAGGAGACGAACATGGAGTACAACCAGACACGAGAGATACCTGGAAGCCAGAAACGGCAAGTACCACCCTCGAATGCAGAAAAGTTGGAATTGTCACGGTAACCCAGGAAAGGTAGATGTGCACTACAACCAAATTCAAGTTAGAGGTGGAGGAGTCGCGATTTCAAGCATCAGGAAGGATAACTTTGCATGGAGGAAATAAGACGCATTCCGCGAGACGGGGAGAGGCGGAGAAGAACCAAAATGATGGCAAGAAGTGAACTGGGGTCAAAACGGAAAGAATGGGATCGAGAAGTGGACCGGGGCTGGGAAATGAAAGATATACTAAAATTGGGGGATTGAGAACTGATACGAGGGTGGATATCGCAGGAAAGAATAAAGTTGACTTCGAGATCGACGTGAAAAAAGTTGAATAGATCCGGGAAATTATGGAACCCTGACATTAGGACCCGTGCATCGTGCTGCGGCCTGCCCTTGCGTCGAGTCTGCCGTGCCTTTCCCTGGCGTTTCATATTTTTTTGGCGTCTACATGCATCGCGGTCAGCTGCGTATTGCCATTAGGCCAACATTGGGCGCCTGGGTCGCTGCGGACGCGCACCTTTAATGACTGTGGAACTAAAAGAATATGTTAAGGTAAAGTTATGCAGCCCCAGGGTGATGTCTAACGGGAGAGTCGCTTGGTAGGCCATTGACTCGTTGCAGGAGAAAATCAGGGTTTGGACGCATGGTAAACGCGTCCCTTCACGAAATTGGTCCGTGCACTGCCGCTGCCGATCTATCTTGGTCCATCAGAAACATACAGCATCTATTTTTAACTATCTCAGTTCGCACA
This sequence comes from Lyophyllum semitale, assembly GCA_018851285.1. Classification (NCBI taxonomy): domain Eukaryota; kingdom Fungi; phylum Basidiomycota; class Agaricomycetes; order Agaricales; family Lyophyllaceae; genus Lyophyllum; species Lyophyllum semitale. The sequence continues at coordinate 9,292 of JABCKH010000515.1, read as the reverse complement.
TTATGAAAGAGGCCGACGCCGCAAGGAATGAAACTCCGCTTAGCGGTAGTTTTTAACATCAGCTGGACAACGCTGATGCTGTACGTTGCAACGACTTTGTCCCCTTCCTCATCACCTCGGCCAAGGCCAACCAATTAATTCATTGCTTATACCTCTTTACCATCGTCTATAACGATGTCCACTGTCGCTCGTTCCTTCTCGGCTCTCCTCACCCTCGCAGTGACGGTTTCTACCCTTTCCCAGTCGGTTGTTGCACAAAGCACCTACCCACCGACTGCGCTTGCTTCCAAGCACTTTGCCTATCCTACCGGAATTGTGAGTCTCTTTGAATGAGAGAAGGAAGACTGGAGACTGACGAAGTTTTTGTGCACAGCCATACAAGGTTGACACTGACCAGGGCCTCATTCGCGGTACCCAATACGGTTACAACATCTGTAATTCCACCACCGAAAACCAACAGTCACTTTGCCAAACCTCCTTCGTCAACGCTGTCGACGGTCTGTCTCCACTTACTCTATTTCTCACCGTTTTTACTGACATGGCTCCTCCGCCACACTAGACTTCTGCGTATGGGCACCCGACAAGCCTGACTCCCTTGTCGCAAACACAGAGGGCGAGATGGTTGCCTGGTGCACGAAGCCTGGCCGTGGCACCCGCCTCATCCCCAGCGGCGCCCTTAAGGGCATCCAGTTCATGCGCACTCCGGACTACGTCCAGGTTATCGGCTTTGTCGACCAGACCAAGATCAATATCGCGACGGGCGACTCCGGAGGAGAGATGGACCCCCATGGCGCTGACCTCGTAAGTCCCATTCCCATCTGCTCGTGAAAAATGCTATTTTTGGCACGGATGACGGGCGCCGTGATGTGTAATGGTCCAGGGTAACTGACGGTCTTGTCGTGCAGCGCGGAAATCCCATGGGTGGCCTGATGTACTCGAACGCCTTCTCCGGCGGAGGCAACAACTTCCAACAGGTCATCGAATGGCACAAGTACGTTGACCCCATACCTTCCCCCCTTACTTACCCCATACTCACCGTCTCCCCCTCTCGCAGCTTCATGGGCGGCGATGCCTTCTGCATCAAAGTATGTGACCCTGCCGGCCCCAACGCCGCGCACTTCTGCGAGCACGTCTTCGACCGCATCGGGTGCGCCTACAACGCGCCCAACAACGCCCAGACCGGCGCCTTCCTAGCATGCTTGGGCGACAACCAGGACTACCCCGGCGTCTACACCACCAACGGCGTCGTCATGACATACACGCAGCCCCCCGAGTCGCTCGGTGCCATTGCCACTATGCCGTACCAGCCGAAGGTCCCCGCGAGCTCTCAGTGCACGACGTACACGAGCTCGGTGCTGTACAGTGCGTTGGCGAATGTCGGTGGCGGTTCGGGCTCGGGTACGCTGGCGCCGACGGCGACTCCTACGGGGAGTGGAGCGTCGGCCAGTGGCACGTCGAAGCCGACTACCAGCAGGACGAGTGCTGCGGCTGGGTCGACGTCGACGGGTAATGATGCGCAGACGATTGCGGCTAGTGGGCTCGTGACGGTGTTGGGTGTCTTGTTCTCTGCGATGTTCTTTGCATAGGCGGTTTGTGAGATGCATGTTACTTACCCTGTCTGCTGATGCCCCCGGCTTGCACATATCTAGCTACCTCCCCTACACACTAACGACTGCTCAATACACTGACCGGTAACAGTGACATTACTTACTCACATTATCCTACGGACTGCTGGATCTATTTTATATACCTTGCGTTTGCCGGATCATTGGATGTGTGTGCACTGTGTGTGTCATTGAAGCGTGTCGGCCGATCGGCCGACCGCCATCGGTCATGACAACCAACGAGCGCTACGACGCCTTTCATTCTTGTCCCTTGGATCCTCATTCACGAACGCTGGGTGTTATGGTGTGACAACATCTGAGCCAAGTGCCGTGGCGTGGGCTGCGGGGTTGGTCTTGACTCTTATGCCTCCTTAGACCAGCCCGTTGCCATGAATGGAGGTTGAAGTTCTTATCGGGGATGCGTCTTCCGCTTGCTAGTGCATAGGGGGCAGGGACTGAACTCTATTGTGCTCTCTCCCTTTTATAATTGGGCTTGCGAGAGCCGCCCATCCCTCGTGGTCATCCTTACGCATTTCTGCCAAGGCCAAAAGAACCCAGAAGCTCCAGCCCTCTGTTGACTCCGTGATGCAGGTACTTAAGCTTCTGCTTCCCGCACAACTATCCGCCACCCACGTCGTTCAGTTTTTTTGTGGCTCTCCTGCCTGCTTTCCCCAAGCTTTCCCACTCGCTCTCTCCGATTTTGACTCCCCAACACAGACGCTTATTCCTCATAACACTTGCATCTATGATACTTGGGCTCTCGCTGCTGTTGGGCCTGGCGGGCTCTGTGCTCGGGCAGGGGCCCCCGAAGAGCACGTTCCCCGCGACACCGCTCGCGTCGAAGCACTTTGCGTATCCTACGGGCATCGTGAGTACTTTTCTCTTGTTCTTTTTCTTTTTTCGTGGAATCGTTTTTCGCGGTGGAGGGTGGGCCACTCTTCCGCCGCTTTGCTCTCGGTGCGAGCCTTTTTGCTGGGCTCAATATTCGCCAATTGTCGTTCCTTTGGATTTCAGACTCACCGTCTTTGCCCTGCAGCCGTACAAGGCCGACTCGGAGGACCAACTCATCCGCGGCGCGCAGACCGGGTACAACATCTGCAACTCCACAACACAAAACCAAAACTCGCTCTGCCAGACGGCCTTCGTCAACGCTGCCGATGGTGCGTCGTCCTTGTCCCCTCTCCTCTCCTGCTTTAAACTACCCTTGCACTCAAATCAGACTTCTGCATTTGGGCGCCGATTAACCCCGGCTCTGTCGTGGGCGATATCGAGGGCGAGATGGTCGCGTGGTGCACCAAGCCCGGGCGAGGCACGCGGCTCATCCCAAAGGACACGCTGCAGGGCGTTCAATTCATGCGCACGCCAGATTATGTGCAGGTCATTGGCTTCATTGACCAGACCAAGATCAACCTCAAGGAAGACGATTCTGGAGGAGAGATGGACCCTCATGGTGCGGATCTGGTGAGTTGAGCGATCGGTTCTGATGACTGCTGTAAGTACTAACGCGTGTCGCTTTCGCCGATAGCGCGGCAACCCCCTTGGTGGGCTCCTGTACTCCAATGCCTGGTCTGGCGGCAACGACCAGTACACCCAAGTGATCCAGTGGCACAAGTGCGCTCCCCCTCCTCACTCTTCTCTTACCCCATACTCACTCCCTACCTCCTCTTCACAGCTTCATCGGCGGCCACTCCTTCTGCATCAAAGCCTGTGACCCTGCCGGCTCTAACGCTGCACACTTCTGCGAACACATCTACGACCGCATCGGGTGCGCCTACAACGCGCCCAACCACGCCCAGAACGGCACCTTCGAGTCCTGCGAGGGCGAGAACCAGGACTTCCCCGGCATCTACGTCGATGCGGGCGGCGCTACGCAGACGTACAGGCAGCCCCCGGAGTCGCTGGGTGAGATTACTTCGATGCCGTATACGGCGCGCGTGCCGGTGAGCTCGAATTGCGTGCAGTATACAAGCAAGGTGCTGTTTAAGGCGCTGGCGACGGTGACGGCCCCGGGGGATGTGACGAGTGTGTCGGCGACGGGTGCGGCGCAGACGCAGACGGGCTCGGGGACAGGCTCGGCGGCGGGGGCGGGGGCGACGGGGAATGCGGCGGGGACGCTGGCGGTGTCGGGTGTGGCGACGTTCTTGGGTGTCGTGTTCTCTGCGATTCTTTTTTCTTGAGCAGGTTGGGTTATCGGCTCGTGGCCATTCACAGACGCTCGTGCTGTCTTGCCTTTTCTCCGTTTGTTGTTCTTGGGGACGGTCTATATTTTAATCTTGCATATCTCGATCTGTTGCATCATGCTAATAAGGCATCTCATGTACTCGTTCGCTCACACCCCTACCCATCTAGTAATGCAAGGTTGGATACAGCTTCTATGATCGTGTCTCACGCCTTGCTTGGAATAGTCATTAAAGGCTTCGAATCGAGATTCAGCCATTCAAATTGCGCCGACCTCGGTTCGAATTAGGCTTCCCAAAGTATAGGCACTAGGCAAGGTAGCGGTGCCATATACCATCCAGTGATACAAGGGCAGTGACGGTTATGTCTGACAGGGGTCATTCATAGGCTGATGTAAATCGCTAGCCTGAGGGCAAAAGGACGCAGGTTGTCGCACCACGGCGCTGACCTCGACTCGAACGAGGACTCCCAATTGCTCCCATGCTCGACATATGAGATGTAAGAGTGGTACAGAGTGCATTATTACTTGCCTCTCGGTAGAGGGAATGGTCACCGGTCTACGATAAGGTATAGGAATTGCAAGCACAAAAGTCTAGATAAGAATCTACGGTATCATGAAGTAACCCGCGCCGGAAGGGATTTGAATGTGGTCTAGGATGCAGTCCAGCCACGCTACGGTAGAAGGTGATTCAGTCACAGAAGAGGACTAAACAAGATGATGCGGGACGCACCAAAACCACTAGCAGAACCACACCATAGCGGACAGCAAAGTGGGGTTCATAGGCACCTTGGAAAGATGCCACATGAGTCAAGCTTCGACATAGAAATGGATTGAACCTACCTTTCCAACACCAGATACTCAGGATAATACCAAGAGAGGCGAGAAGCAATAATCCATCGAATATGAAGAGGTAAGCTGATGTTTATACCGGTTAAATAACGCAGCGGTTCCAAGAAAAATATGATAGTCGTACAATTGGAATAGCCAAAAGTTCCGCTGCTCCCGCCCGCCGCATCTCCATTTGCACGCCGCATCAGAGCGGCGGACCCCAATTCAAACGCATCCCCGACGTCGTACACATATGACAGCGCGAAGAGAATGGAGAGAATCAACAGAGCGGCGAGTGCAGCAAGGAGGACTCGGCGAACACGGGAGAGGCCCTGGCGCGAGGATCCACTACTGCACTGCTTGTCTTGACGTTCCAGTTGCTCGTAGGCATGGGCGGGCTGTGTACCACGTTTCTCGGGGTTTGAGTCAAGTTCTTGGTAGGAATTCATTGTTTCTGCAACGGCAGGCTGAGTGTGGCATCCAGCGCCTGTAGCGTTGTGCATAGTCTGGTGTGAGAGATGGTAGAGGAAAAGACGTGGTGTACACGACGCACGTGTAAAGCTGCTGTATATTGTTATTTAAATTATGACCGTAGGGACTGACCGAGAAGCCCATGGACATATTTATAGCTGCAGATATATTTCGGGCACTGGGCAGCGCATCGTCCTCTCACGATCTTGTAAGATAGTCAGAGGGATACACATACTGTACGTCCGTCGATAATGCTGGCCATGAATCACTGAATTCAATCTAATCTTATCATTCAAGACTGCGTCGGAGTATACATAGCAATGAAATAAAAGGCCGCTATTCCTCCATCATCGACTCCTGGCTTTAGATCTCTTGTTCCGTCTCGCGCTGTTATCCTTGCGATTGCAGACTCTGGCAGAAAAAACTCAGCGCTATGTCCGTTCCAATGTTGTCTTCCCCAGCTCATAATCTTATCTTATCGAATGATCTCCTCATGTGTTGTTCACTTGACGCTGAACTGGCCTAACCACCAACAGTCCACTATATGAAGATGAACTCATTATCTGCTATAAAGTCAGCTACCGGGGACTACAAAATCGGCAGCAAATCTCTCGCCATTTCAAATCCAATGAATAGCATCATTATCCAGAACCATGGATCGTTATACCTTACGGATGGCAACATTGCTCTGATCGCGCCTCACGCTAATGAAACATACTTGGCCTTTCGCGTCCACCGCTCCGTCCTGTCGAAACTTTCTCCTGTTTTCAAAACCCTCCTTTCACTTCCCTCTGGAGACGTGGAAACATATGACGGGGTGCCTCTTGTACACATGCACGATGACGCAGATAAAGTGGAGAGCCTTCGCAGGATGGTTTATGGGGAAAGGTGCTGTGATTAGGTTCCCTCACCCTTTACGAAGCTCACATTATCCTAGTGGCCTATCTATGAAGGCTCTAAATCCTCAAACCCTGAAAACAGTCGAAAACATACTCTCGCTGGCAGACAAATATGCCATGGACCATCTCCGTGAACGCACAATCGAGTATGTGGAAAAAGATTGGCCTGTCACATTGAGCCAATGGGATAAGATCGACGGATGGGAAGAATTCCTAGCAAATCGTCGTTTCCGCGATAGGTTATGTGACGACGTCTGGGATAGCAGCATTCATCTACCTGATCCAGCCTCCGCTATCCGGCTTGCCCGGGAGTATAATATTCCCGCAATATTACCTGCATCCTTCTACCATCTGTCCCGCATACCGATATACACCGATCGTCGCATGTCTCACGGGCACCGAAGACCAGACTGGCGATGCCTTAGCGCGGAGGATCTTCTTTGCATCCTCAATGGGAAACGAAGGCTCGCTTCAGCCACCACAGAGTTGCTCCAATTCCAGCACCACATCCTGAATCAGGGATGTCATAGTGAATGCTGCCCTTCAAAGCGGTTCAAGTTTATGGAAGAGATTCGTTGCAAGTGTCAATCATCTTCCGACATCCTAAGTATTTCTCGTTCGTACATCTATGACTCATTCCAGGCCGGACTGTGCAGCTGGTGCTTTGGCCAGATTTGTCGGGATCTCGACAATTTTCGGGAAACATTGTGGGCCAAAATACCTATGTTTTTTTCATTCAATCTTGATGAGAGTGGGAGAGGGTGAAATTGTTTGTGCAATTATGTGATAGTTTGTATCTTTATAGAAAGTACATACATGCTGTGGCCCAGGTTCGAGCCCCGGTTTCGACACGTCTGAGCTTTATCTTCGGAATAATGTCCGAATTTCGGAATCACCTGGAAACTGGGATTCAATCTCGACACGCGCCGACATGATGATTGCACAAGCTCTTTCACCACCATGAGTAAACGCCGGCGCGTACTAGACTCGGACCAAGAAGACGGATACTCACCACCGCCGTCCCCCGGTCCTTCACGTCCTACAAAAGGCAAATAAAATCGTAACCAGAAGGGACCCTAGGGACTGGCCGAGAAGCCCATGTACATATCTTCAGTTGAATACTATGTATGTACTATGTCTGCGTTGTGGGCAGCGCATTGTCTTCTGACGCTCTTGTAAGATAATGGTCAGAGTGATACATATACTGTATGCCCGTCGATAATTATGACTGGGGACTCACCAAATTCAATCTAATCTTATCCCCAAAGATTACGTGAGGGGATCAGTTTTCAACTTCTGGACTTGATATCGCTTTCAGCATGAAGTAAGACGTGGTAGCCCTGTGCTTGGGCGGTTGCCGGTGTGGCGTCACCTACGCTTATCAAGTCAACGTTATCATGGTTATGCGGGCCAAAAAAAAAACAACCGACGACGAGACTCGAACTCGCAACCTTTGCCTGCGATACCTCTTGCGAAATAGGAAAGCAACGTACTACCATTGTACAACGCCGGCGCTTGCTCAAACGGTGTTGAATCCAATGACAACCGGTGGGCGCTCACGTGAATTTACTTTACGATTCGAGTGTTCAACCGGCGGAAGTTTGAGTTTAGTTCTAAGAATCGAGAATCAGACAAAAACGACCATCAATGGGGACTCGATCTATAAAATGACGCTACAGACCTGGAAGCATTAATAAAAACAGTGTACTTTCCTTGGTTAATTCCGCCACCTTCGGTTCAAACGAGGCTCACCTCTGGCGGTCTAGCATTAGAAACACTGTCAGCTGAGGTGTGGATCCGATTGTACCACCGGGCGATGTTATTATGTATAGATGGCGCTGGTTGATGACCATGATGCCACCGGCTGATCCAAGGCTGATCAGGCGCTGCGCAGTGGACCCAAAAATGTAATTATTAAACGAGGCCTACAGTTTTGGGATCTGCCAATCAGAGGATGGACCGCCGGGAAATGCATAGAAGCCCGAGAGAGGAAGGGGGGCGAGCCGCGGTGTAGTGACTAGCCACGGAGTGACGGGACACGCCAGAACAACCTGGGAAGCCATAAATGCGCGCGCGTGGGTGAATGTAGTGACGTTACATGAGCCCACGGTTGAAAAAATTACTCCTTTAAGTCTGGGTCATGCGTAGTCCTTGAATCGAACAGGGCACCCCGCAAGAGGCAGATAAACCAAGCCCAAACGGTGGCGTGGTTCCAGCTGTGCTACCCGGCACGTATGATTTGAATGCTTCGCTAACATGGGATGTTCGAAGTTTGACTGTGACACCCGTGGGGAAGGTTTTATGCGCTAGAAATATAGAGTACGAGAAGTGGTATATGAGACAAAGAAATCATCGAACATATCAATCCTTTCTGAGGTTTAGCACTATCAGACATGAACACGAATAGTAGGACGAACCATTCGACCAGTAGGTCCACTTGTAAAGGGCGGATATTCTATCGCTTTGCGGTCTCCAAAGACTCGATGACAATCTCTCGAAAGAATGAAACGCCTCGTGGACGGGGTTACCGAACTAGTAAGTAACCCTATACTGTCAGTTGGCTCTTTGAAAGACTTGAATACGGCGGGGTGGCCAAAGTGACGTGCGTTTCAGCGTCCAGGAAATTGCAGACTCTATTTTTCGATCGTCAAAGCCATCTACGATCCGAGAAAGTGAAGACATACGTATGATTGTTGTGATAAGCCCAAGTCACCAGACAACGTTCACGAAGTTGACGAAGCGTTGGAACCTGTTGCCGGAGGTGATACCAGATGTCCCACAGCATAATCAGGGAATGGGGTGATATGCACGCGCCATCTGACTACTGACATGTGGATGAGTGAGTAAGGATTTCAGCTGCCTGCATCGAACGATGCCGGGTTCGCGGAATGGGAACTTGAAACCGAAGACGAATGCACCAGTCTCAGCTTGGACTGTTTTGCCGCAGGGTACGTCATGAGTCTGTTAAGTTGCTGTCCTGCTTGTTCTGTGCAGAGCGACATACTTACGAGGGCCGTGCCTTTAAGCTGGTGCTTTTGTGGTGCTTTGAGGAGGAAAAGTTAAACCGATGACGTAAGCACGTCTTGACTTCGCAAATTGACCTTGCCTTGGATGATGCTTCACCGTCTACACTACGCAGCAGCAATTGGCGACAGCAGGAATATTCTTCACTACAGATACTGGTACACATATATATACATAAAACTAAAATCCATTCACAATTTCAGGCCGATACATCAGGAAAATGACACGCTCTTTTCCGGCATCTTTCCGGTCTTTCAAAAGTTGGGAAAGTCAGAAAAGCCAGCGAA
>JABCKH010000514.1:0-13216 GCA_018851285.1 Lyophyllum semitale | reverse complement strand
CACTTGCCCACCCACCCGTCGCGTCTCAGCTCGATCATTTGGGGCCAGGGGCTGCGTCACTTGCCTAAAAGCCTCCCGGCTTTTCCCCAAATCTATCATTACACAAATGTCCTTCTGATGAGTCATTTCTTTCATCCATCGTGATACAAAGGAACCGAAGACAAAGATACGGCCTTCGGCGCGATCGCGTAACTTTCCGTCCATTTTTGGACGCGTTTTGGCTTGCACGTGACGTTCCACGTGGAAACCGTCAGATGCGTATTTGAGGCCGATTTTTGGGCGATTTTCCGGACAGACCCCTAGGGGAGCTTCCCGGGGCCTTCCCGAAGTCATCGATCACTAGTGATCACTGCTCTGAACGACCCTGCGATGGTGGACAGTCCGAGTAAACGATGGGTCCCCATGGAGAGCAACCCAAAGGTACGATATTCAATTTCATTCGCAGAAGTATGATGTCCATCAACTCCCACTTTGGCAAAGTAAGGTTTTTAACCTCGTAAGTTCTCCTGATTTTAGAAAACGGATAATTCTATTAATGCTCCTTCTACAATCCTTCAGTGGTCTACCAATGCCGGTCTCGTATCGTCTCAAGCTTAGTTCTACGATGGCTATGTGCTAGATCCGGAAGTGCGTTCATCATTGAGATTTGGCCTCTTGGTGTGTTCAAATTTGACGACTGGTCATTTCAAAGCTTCTTGCCCTTGTCCCAAAACCTGTAAAAGCCGACATTCTGCTGTTTCCTGACTGGGATGAAGGTGCTGAGAGGAGAAAAACTGAAGACATCGTGATCGCTAGAGATGGGCAACACAAGGTGGATAAAACCATCTTTTGGATTAAACAAACGGTCAGATACGCTCGGTTGTTAGCTTCGAATACTAGCTTGCTCATTCTTACGACTCGCCAAAGTCCCAGATCGATAATGCGTGCGGAACTATGGCCCTCACCCATGCCATCGCGAACGTGGGTTCATGCTCCTTTAAACGTGGCGAGATTTTTACCTGGGATTAGAATGACGTCGTGCTTGTGCCCATGAGTCCTCTTTCCGGGTTCATCAACCAATGCAAAGGTAATCTCTGTCTCCATCTGAATTCTTACATCATGATTTCATTCACGCAAGAGATAAAACGCCCTTGGAACGAGCTTATCCTCGAGAATATGTCTATGTTTACATAAATTCATGCTGAACTTGCTGCATCTGGACAAACACCCGCACCGACCAATCTCGATACGGATTAATACTTTACCTGCTTCGTTCAGGCTCCCGAGGAAGAATTCAGACACCGATCTGGAGCAGCTGCGTCCACCGTGTACGGCGATATAGATATCCTTGAAGGCAGCATCGCTATACGGTTTATTGAATTAGACGGAGAGCGCGAGGGGCCCATCAATCGGGGAGAATGCAGAGAGCTGCTCGCAGTTGAGCCTTTTTTTTCGGGTATCTTTTACTTGTTTTCTGACATATACCCTGAATAGGACGTATTCCACTATGTGAACTTGAAGATAACTTAGTATATATCGCAATCTAGCAGGATAAACTTCAACATCATAGCCCTCAGTACAGCGCAGTAACTGGATTAACTCCTTTACGAGTTTGTACGTAAACCCACCCACCCTAATAAGCTATGTCGATATTCCCTCTATGCTGACTTTGGTTTGCAAGGCTGAAGTTCGCTCGGAGACCATGTAACGACTCAATAAAGAAAATGTTCATTCAACGAAGCACTCGAAACCTAGACCGTTATTCACTATCGCTCAGCACTTGCTCCCTTTCTCGAGTTACTACCACCAGTATGCTTGCTCACTCGTCGGTGGCATCTTCCACAAATGGGACAAACTCCCAAGTTTCGGATTTAGTGGCGGTAATAGCAACACATTGAAGCTATATGTCAACATCAGCAAGGACGACACATCTCTGCGAGAGATTTTACCTGAGGCATTTCCTCGCCCTCCGCCTCCTTCGAAATAGCCCATCCACACTTTTCGTCATCCGGTTTAGTGACGCTGCCAAGCACGAGTTACTCATACGTCATGTAGAAATGTATATCGGGCCAATCACTCACATGTATCCTTCAACGTTCTCGCGGTAAGTGATCGCCCACTCCGTCTGGTCGCTTTTACCAGGTATATGCGACGCTAAAACCACAGAGCCATACCGCGCCACAATAAAGCCCATAACTGTAAGCTCGTATCTTCCGTTGTCGAGGAGAGTGACCTTCCACTATGATCAATGTCATGAGTAAGTTGCCTCAAGTGATCAGGAGATAACGAACCTGCAATTGTGGGAACTGCGGGGCAGCTTTCTCATAGCTGATGATATATTTGGGACCGAGAGAATGATCCTCCATAAGACTGCGCCCTACGGGTTCGTTTGTGGCGTTGTTACGGATGATGTATGTTCCAGCTTTCAAAGACGACATGTTGTTGGGAGAGGATCTGAGCGTTGGTGAATCAGACCAAGGAGTTTTTCTACGCAGCTGCGGCGATGACCGTCTAAACGTTTAGAAGCCCCGGAACTAGTACTTGACCACGAACATTTAATATCTTGAAATTAAATTCTCTACTATGATTTGTTCTCCCAGATATCAGAACATCATCAACCGAAGACGTAATACACAACATTAGAGATAAGAATCTACAAATGTCGCACACATGATCCTGTTCTGACAAGCAGCATGGAACACAGAACGGGCACCCGAGCAAGCCTAGCTTGAGTGACGGATCCGGATCCTCTGGGATAGGATGAGGTTTCAGACTTTCAGTCGAATCGACTATGCAATCTAATCGCTATTGGGTGGCTGGTCCAGGCCAGTGATGTCACGTCGCTCTGTGCGTCGAGCTGTACAATATCTTGAAGGGAGAGCGAGTCCCAAAGATTATCGTCGACTTCTTCAAGTAGATGGAATAACGAAGGCAACGTTATTGAACGTTGAAGGCTTCAATGAAGGGTCTAGATCTGGGCGTTATAATCTGTAGTATTAAGTCAGCTGCCACATGAAAAATTCCAAGGCCATTGAACGGTATGGTTGAATATTTTTACGCCCCAATTGCCCGACCTGCTTGGGTCACTGACGTGAGGAGACTCACAGCCCGTCGATACATGTCCTCGTTGCTGTGGGCGCGTCCAGGAGTTTTGGCGGCATGCGGTGGCGAGGCGTCGCGTGGGCTTTACAGACCACAAGCAGCTGAGGTCGGGGTAGGTAAGAGCATGGGGAGACGCGTTAGGTATCGAATTCGACCAATCGATCTAAACGATATTAAGTGGCTGGTCCAGGTGCGTAGGAGGATTCATAGACGCGACGTAACAAATTCTCCGTGCCGGTGCAAGCCGTCCCCAACATGAACAAAGCCAAACCTAACGGCGCGGCATCAGGGGGAAAGGATCCTTGAGTCAGGTCGCCTTGTCTCATTCAACAGCGGATCGCGCGTATTTGATTATTCAGTCACATACGTGACCTACAAGCTTCCATGCATCGTGTTCATCGGTGCGTGTTGTGTAAAATCTCCCAGATCTGAAAAGGATATCATGATCCAATCATGGACATGCGTAAAGGACTTACACAGTCACAAGAAGTTCTTCAAGAAGAGTGGGAGGTTCAAACCGTGTTGATGATTCGTGGATGAGTTCTCGCATCTCCAAAGACTGTAACAAGTACTATGCAAAAGAAAAATTGCTGTAACCGTATCCACAAGATGGGTGAAAAGAGGCGCATTGGTCGCCCGAATATCTTGTACATCTTAAACTGATGTAAACCAAGAGGTGATTGCAGTGAATGGCTGAATGCTAGATGTTGCGCAATTTCAGAATAGAACGCCGATGGGCGAGACGGTCTGCTGATGCAACTGAACAGTTCGACTGCGCCACTGTCATTAGACCCAGACTCTATTCCAGCCTTCCTGGTTGAGCAACGACGGCACGAAGTCAGGGAACATGATCCATCCCAACTTTGCACTTTTGGCTGCCCACGCTTGCGCAATATCGCGCCGGCACCCCTGATAATCGCCGCCAATAGACGTGTTTGTGCTTTCCCAGAGACGGACATGGAGATACTCTAGCTGTGGTAGCATAGCAAGAACCGTAGACATCGAATCTGGGTACTTCAAGAACGTGTTAGGCATCCTTCGGGAAGATGAAGGGAGGCTATACATACTATGTGGATGTTGGGGTCCCGGACTGTAATGGTAAAATAATAGATCCAGGGGAAATTTGCTGCAATGGACGTGACGACGCTTTCCATATCTGCGAGGCTTTCGAGGTAGATGTGGAAGTGGCGGATGTCAACGATACGTGTTACACCGGTGAGGGCCGTTTTGATACGTTTGGCATTCCAGGCGGTGTGCAGCGAGAACTTGAAAGCAGTGAAGGCCGTTATAATGAGACCATCATTGGCACACGAGACGTTGAAAATGACGAGCGGGTCGCATGGAGGTGTACATTTGATGAGAGAATTGTAGAGCTGGAGCTTGTTCGGTGGTGGTAGCTCGTGGCCGTCGTAAATCCCAAGTGACCGCAGGCTTGTTTGATTGCTAAGCCACATTGTTATGTCGAGATGTGCGGAGGCACAGAGGGTTTGGAGACTAAATTTACAGCGCCTGACATAGAAAAGGAATCAGTATTTCCCAATAAAGATGGACTACGCTAATCGAGCAATAATGAAAAACCAACCCACTGGAAAGTCAATTCCATCGCTTCAGACTTGGCGCTCATGCGAAGCCATAGATGCTGCAGCCCCATCATATTGACAAGAGAATTGCACAGGCCTTCGACTAGTGAGTGATTCTCCCCAGCGGAGAACTCATATGCATCAGTGAATGCAGAGAATGAGCGAACCAACATGGCTTTCTCGGGCACGGTTGCAAGTGTAGTCGTGCAGCGAAGTACGCGACGGGACCCCATGGGCGCGGTTAATTTGATTCTGTGATACAAGAAGTATTCGGCCTCTCCATGAAAAGCCTTGTTGACAAGGGCTAAGGAGGCAAGAGTTGGGAAGCTCGAACACCTGGATATAACTTCATGAATGATATCATGAGGTAATGATGCCTTGTCATCGTCAGTCTTGTAAAGCCAAGGTAAAATGACACTCAACCGACCATTATGATACGACCTATCTGGGCGTGTGTCCGAATTGGCGGACTCGCGGGCGGCGGAAGAACAGAGCTTCGGTGATCATTTGTTTGGTTGAAACCCCCGACGATGTTGGCAACGCCACTGAAACCAAACATTGATCGATCTTGATCCGTTGAACGCGGCTTCCGAGTTGCTTTCTTTTCTTTCTCTCTCCTGCCAGTGGCACTTGGGCATCCTCTCGCGATGGCGCCAATGAAATTGGCAATTATAGGTGGGGGACCGTCTGCGTTCTACGTGGCATCGCGTCTTCTCTCACTCATACCGCACACCGCGGCAGGGCCTCCACCGTTCCGAATACACATGTTCGATCGTCTTTGGGCACCTCATGGCCTAGTACGTTACGGGGTAGCGCCAGATCATCCAGAAGTCAAGGCAAGTATCTTGTACACGTAATTATTAACGCTCATGTGCTGCGTTCGTCTGATGGAATCTACGTTCCTACCCATTTGTGGGAAATAACTTTTGTACTCGATCTTCAACCTTGTAGCTTATAACACTTTCAATCCGTAGAACTGCACGCATAAATTCGACAATGCGGCTTCTGATCCGCGGTTTCGTTTCTTCGGAAATGTGAACGTTGGGGAGGTACCCACAGCGATTCCACATACAGTACCGCTGCCCTTGTCAGCCATCTTTAACAACTACACTCATGTAGTCTTCGCAACCGGATGTTCACTCCCCACGCTGCATCCCCGAATCCCCCCTTCGGAATATTGTATACCCGCCATCTCACTGGTACAGTGGTACACTCAGCACCCGTCGCGACCCTCACCTCCACCACTCGAGCGAATATTCCATGTCTCCCTTATCGGGAATGGGAATGTCTCGCTTGATATCACCCGTATGCTTCTTACCCCCGTGTCCGTACTGGAGAAGTACGATGTGCCTGCATCCGTCCTCGACGTCCTGGCTCGGTCACAAGTCAAACATGTTTCCATCTTTGGCCGTCGCGGTCCACTAGAAGCAGCCTTCACTACGAAGGAACTACGCGAACTCACGAGCCTCCCAGATGCATCCATGGTACCCCTCTCTCCCGCAATTCTCGACCCTTCTCCTGCCTCCAACAGCGCGACTTCTAAGTCCGCACCAACGCGTCAACAAACTCGCATCCTCCAGCTGCTCCGGCAAGGCTCCAAGAATACCTTCGGCACCACTCCGAAAACCTGGTCGCTCGACTTTTTCCGCTCCCCAACCCACCTTGCCCCGCCCGCTCCTGATTCTTCTTTCGCAGAGCTCACCCTGGCACACACGTCACTCGATCCGACACATTCTCGCGCCATTCCTACTGGGGAGACATCGAAGGCCTCCACATCACTCCTCGTCACCTCCCTTGGTTTCCACTCGGAGCCGCAGGCGCCCTTCCACGACCCCACGATCATGCACATGCGTACCACACCCCAAGGCCGCGTGGTGGCACCCGCGTCCGATGGCAGCGGTGCTGGAACTGCGTTGAAGGACGTATACGCTTCCGGATGGGCTGCAACGGGCGCCAAGGGCGTGCTTGCCTCGACGATGCTGAACGCCTATGCGGTCGCAGACACCATTCTTTCCGATTGGTTACCCATTAAGGACGTGCATACTACTCTATCCTCTGCTGCTGCCGGTCCCGACGCGACGTCTGCCGCACAGGAGACCTCACAAGTGCTATTGAACCCGTCTCCCCATCCGGAGGACCCGCCACAGCAGGTTTTAGAAGGTCTACGGGCGGGGCTGATAACGGAGTACGGGGATTGGAAGAGGGTGGATGCGGAAGAGGTTCGGAGAGGCGCTCTGG
Source organism: Lyophyllum semitale (assembly GCA_018851285.1). Taxonomy (NCBI): domain Eukaryota; kingdom Fungi; phylum Basidiomycota; class Agaricomycetes; order Agaricales; family Lyophyllaceae; genus Lyophyllum; species Lyophyllum semitale. The sequence goes on along the minus strand of JABCKH010000514.1, from coordinate 6,317 downwards.
TAGGCAAAGAGAGGGAGCGGATGGGGTGGCAGGAAGCGAAAGCGTTCTTGGATCTGGTTGGCTCTCGGGAATTATCGCGATGACAATAAATAGATATGACGGCGTAGACATTATGAAGACTAATAATGTTAACCATCGGCCGGTGGACTTCCATATCCCTTAATTCTCATTCTTTTTTACTGACGAAGGAATTTGCAAATAGAGCGTGAGTCGCTATAACGATTCCCCGTTGTTCGGTTAGACACCCCTTGCGTCACGAAAACCAAGAGCCCTCCCGCCCATCCTTCACCACCGTGTTGAAGCACTGATGCCTCAGTCAGTGCACATCTCCCAGTAGTGAATGAATACAACTTACTTCGCCGTGATAGAACGACCTTGGGGGCTATATCTCTCGTTAAGAGCCTTACAATGGCCTACTATGCTCATCCAATCTTCACTCCCATAAGATGGGGGTTCAGCTTGTGCAGTCTGAATATCTGATACTACTGAACCGTTCTTGCTGTCCCACCGGCGCTCTATCACATCTGTGAATGCCTCGAACACCTGGAGCGACGGGACGCGGCATGCAATGGAGGTCAGTTTTGGGAGAAGTGTTCCCTGTGCGATGTGCTCCAATGAGCTGATAGGAATTTGGGTTTTGGTCAAGTTCAGCTCGCGCAAAGTCGGTGAAACCATTGTTAAGAGTTGATCGAGCAAAGACACTGGGATAGGGGAGGTGGCCTCGAATCGTTCCAGCTGGCATGCTGAGCGGGTGATTAGGCCTGCCAAGTCGGCGGCGAGTATCGTTTGAAAGGTGAGACCCAAGAACAATGAGAGGTGTGTCAACGATGGAAGAACAAGATTTTGAATGAGCGGTGATAGCCCGGGGGTCCCGTCGGTATCTGGCCGGTGGACGTTCAATTTTAGAGTACGAAGGAAAGCAAACACGATCTGAGACTGTGGAAAAGGCGTTTCCGCGTTGGAAGGGCAGTCGTCGGAGGCGATATCCAGCTGGCACTCTATCAGGTTGGGGGATAGGGCCGGAAGCAAGTTTAAGCAGTCGGCGATATTGCTCATGTGGATCGAAACAGCTGTTAATTGCCCCCATGGAATCATCAGGAGCCGCGGGTTCGCAACGCAAATATCTATCTTGACACTGCGGAGCTCGGGAGCATTTGAGAATACCGGGCCAACAGGGAGACGAGGACGAAGATTGTGTGCCGATAGGGATATGTTAAGGGTATTCAATCGTTGGAAAAAGGGTGGATACGTGGACCAAAATTGGAGAAGAATGTTCAGATCGCATGTTAGATTGATCTGGTGAAGTTGTGCCGAATAGGGACGTAGAAGGTCCTCGAGTGGATTTACGGGTAGAGGGTAATAAATGACATATCGATATTTATGACGCGCGTTCCCCGAGATATAACTTCTTTCGCTAGGTCCAGGGCCCGGAGCAGTTTATCGGTCTGAGATGGGCGCCTGTGGCAATCTTCAGAGATCGATACATCGTGCCAATACGCCGGCGTGCTGCACACAATCTGGCGCCATCGTGAACACAGCCGGCTCAGGAACCATGGGCCGTCGTCAAAGGGAGACAGGTCGTAGAGGAAGGGACGCTGCGGGTTAATAACGACGCTTCGTGGGGTATATGTTTGTAGAAATATCACGGAAAGAAGTTCGGGAGGTAACGTTTTCTGTGGGGAAATGGCAGCTTTGACGTCGTCCAGCCGTACCATGCACCTAACGCAATCCCTCAGAAGAGGTGCGACTTCATGATAGAGGCGATCGATCTCGCCTTCAAGGACACGGCGCATTTCGCGAAATTCCACCTGGGCTGATTCGGACACGAAGTAGTCTGATCGTTTTGCTTCAGGCTCTAGCGGATGGAGGGTCTCCCAAGGCCTTACAAGGTATTCCCGTGTGTTAAGTTGCGGCTTCATTGAAAGGTACAGGGAAGAGCTTGAAGCGGCGATGGTAAGATACAGGTTACGAGAAGACCTGGATGTACCGGCAACACAACGAATGTCCTATTATTTGCAGATAATTGTCAGATATGGAGCTGCCTGAGAGACTGCACCTCCTTTAAGTAAGATGAGTTGAGTCGTTCTGACACAGTTCCCGTCAGCCTGAGGCGGCCCGGGTGGGCCCACCACCGAAATAAGCCGATTGTGGCTGACTCAGCGAGTATCACGCAGCCTCCACCAAACACCGGACCCACAGCTCAATCCACAACGCCCACGGTAAACGACCGTACCATGGCAGAAAAGAAGGCAAGTCCTTTTCAAACTGTATATGTTGCTCATCTTACTTACAATATATCTATATTACTACTACAGCAAGTCCCCGCAGCCAGTTCTAACAAGCTCGCTATGTCGCGGGCGCTCGGCGCAGCGTTCCTCAACCACCAGGTCGAGCAGCTAGAGAAGTCTGTCTCTGGCCCCAATGGCCCCGCCTCTGGGAACTGGAGGAGACGTCAGATAACCCCTGCGACACAGTCGCCGACGAATGGGAATGCGAAACGCCCGCCCATGGCCCCTGGAATCAAGGTAGCGAGCAGGCGGCCTGGGGAGGATTCGCAAGCTGCGCGCAAGGCCAGGGCACCTGGTAGAGATCCGGGTAGTGGCACGGTTAGGAGTTTTCCACCGGAGGTCGGGAGGGGGAGGTCGAGTGAGGAAAAGGAGCGGGAGAGGGACGAGAAGGATGCAGACATTGTTGTTGTAGATGCCAGTGTGCTCGTGCATGCGCTGTACCAGCTCAAGAAGTGGTGCCGCGATGGGCGGGAAGAGGTTGTTATTGTTCCACTTGAGGGTAATGCCGACCCTATTATTGTTTTGCAGTTTAACCGAACTGACGCTTCTCTACACAGCCCTCAACACGCTTGACCTGCTCAAGAAGGGCACTACTGCACTCGCTCAGCGCGCACGAGCGGCATCCCGAGTCCTCGAGGCTCAGGTTGGCACCAATTCACGCATCCGCGTCCAGCAAGATGACGCCTTCGTCCTCTGGGACAAGATCGACTTCAAAGATACTGTCGAATCTGTTGACCTCGCCAAACCCGCCGCCGCGACCTTGCCCCCGCCTTATACCTCCCCTGAGTGGGTCCGCCGCACGATTTGCTGCGCCCAATGGGAAGTCGAACACGGCGCAGAGGAGGTCTCTAAACGGCCCACGAACAAGCCACTTCCCGCAGCCACCATGAAGGTCGTCCTCGCCGTTCTCGCACCCACGTCTGCTACAGACCTTTCAGGCCCGCTCAACGACCTCAAGCTCTCCTCGTCCCCTACGCGCACTATTGCGCCTGTCCCGCCCCCTGCCCCGCACGTCCACGCCAATAAACACGAGCCCCGTTCGGCCGGGACACTCATCACGCACTGGGCCGCGCGTGCACGCATCGCCATGCTCTCCGTCGATCCCACCGCGGCTCCCGCAGAAGAGGAGGCCGGAGGACGTACGAAACGCACCTCGCGTCAGCGTCGCGCGTCTGATGGCAGTGGTGGAGCCGGAAAGGGCCACTATGCTCCGCCTCATGGTGGAGGAGGGCTGGTTGAGCGCCCGCCCGCGGTTATGGCCATGATGGAGATGGTGGCACAGCCGAGCAAGGTCGTACGGGTTCTTGCGCGCGGCGAGAAGTTGGACCCAGATCCATGATAGCGATATCGCAGTTCCTGAAAGGTGAGTGTCAGGTTCCTGTGGCGTCGATCCAACTTGTGCTGACGGATAGCTTCTGTTCTATTTTCATCACCAGGCCACAGCTACTATCGACAGAGTACAAACTAGAGCGAGCGGCGCCTCCTGAGCGCGTGTCCGCCATACAGTCTCCTATCGCCTGGACTACGGATACGACTGCAACTGCAACTAACGGGGTGTGTGTGTGCGGTTGTCCTGCATGGATAGACATCATCTTCGATCATGGTAATTGTGCCCGGCTCGCAACGCATAAACACGAATCAAGATGGGATCTGGACCTGGACGACTTGTCGCAGGGAGTGGATGGTGGTGAAGAGGGGGTTTTAGGTTTTGGGAATCTATCCTGGACGAGCTTGGTTTGGTTTCTGGGATACTTCGCGTTCGAGTTCCCCGTATGCTTGCGCCCTTTCCGCCCATCCTTGACTCTTACCCCCCCCTCTGTTCTTCACTCCCCCTCTCCCTTTCGTTCGGCAGACTACCCATCATCCATATGCACCGATCTTTTGAATTTTTTTCTTCTCTCTTTGACTCGATATGTATCTCCTCGTATATGTATGTCTACTTTTATCTACCACAATCACCTATATTCCCGTCGCGTCGCGATTGAGTATACAGGAGGTTGCGTGACCACTTCGTGAGTTCGTCGAGAAGGCGAGTTCCAGCTGCAGGGATGAGGTACATAAATAGGTCGAAGTGTGCGTACAATCATCCTTCGGAATGTCTGAGCGTGGAGTGAGGCTGAAGCTCGCTCAGGAGGCCGCAGCGAAGAAGGTGATGATGGCATCCAACAATGCAATGCATGCGTCCGCCATGATTGCAAATAGCTTGGTATTAGAAGAGGAATGTATCTCATTATCGTGGACATTGAACATATGAGACTCACTTGACTTCCGCCCAGACAAAACTTGGCAAATGATACCGCGGAGCTTGAGTCGCATCCAAACAGCGAAGCAGCTCTGGGACCTTCTCAAGCGTTCGAACCAGTTTCGTCAAAAGATCGCAGGTTAGACGGAGGTACCAGAAAATCTTGTATGCTGAGGGTGCTGAAGCTGGGGGCAGTATCGCACTGGGAAAGTGCCTCGACAGACTATCTACTGTGATACATCACGACCAATCGACAATTTCCGAGATAATATATCATAACCACAGAATCAGTCACCTTTAGATTTCATGTGTTCGAAGATTTCGGCGTCTTTCCTGGCGTGGCTTATTTCTTCTCACAGGAAATCCTGTGTTGGCCAATCCACGTATCTTCTCGCTGCGAAAATCACACTTTTAATCCCGAAAACCGAGCACAAGATACGAAGGATCGCGTGTATTGGGAATGAGGACTCTTATGGCCCTAATTCAACCTGATTAGATTGCGATATCAATCAGTCTTACTCACCAGGCGCCTATGGCCTAAGAAATCAGCCTGTCTGCATATGCATCAGGGAGATTTCGGGCGCCAGTGGACGCTACTCGGTCAAGCCACTTGTCCTCGTATTCCCTGACAGGCGTCCTTATCGATGACATGCCACGACTTTCCCTTGACCTTTGACCTTAACCTCCTCCATTGCTAGCTCTTGCTTGTCTTCTGAGTCCGTCATGCCCACATTCAACTTGAAACCAGGCTTCCTGGTTCGCTTTTATGAGCGTTTCACTCGCAAGGACGATGCCACTCCGACTTTCTCCATTCATACCGGCATCTCCGGTGTGAACGCGTCCGTTCTTCCCTTTGCCACTGAAATTAGCGCCACTATCTACTCCCCTTCAACTTCAACATCCCACAATGACTCCATCTTACACCAAACCAATCAGGTCATACAATATGGCCTCAATGTCACCTCCCCAATCGTCGGGGCGGTTCCTATTGCCGGCGATCCGCTGAAGGGAGCCATTGACGCCCTTTTGGTCGTATTAAAAAGCATTGATGTCAGTACTAGACCATGCTTGCCGCTGTCCGATGCTCATGAGCGACGGCTTGTCAGATAAGGGGGCAGAATAAAGAAGACGCTGCGTATATGATTCGACGTCTCTACGGCTTGGATGCCATGCTTGTATCGATGCCGCCTGCAACAGGATCTACTCAATTTCAAAGGGAGAAACTCATTCGGCAAGTATCCCCATGACATGAAGTCTTGGATTCTCGTTGACGTTTGATTCACGCTAGAGATCTGAATGCGATTTCAGAGTACTTAAAGGGACTGCCGGTTGCCTCTCTGGTTCGTAGCGGTGAAGTCGCACAGATTATCCTCCGCTGCAATAGAAAAATTGATGAACATGAGCGGGATTTTATGGTGCGTCGCCGCTGTATTGGACGAATGATCAAAATTTTAACCTGGTTTGCTCCTAGGTGCAATCTTTGATGCGAACAGAGGTTTATGCGCAAGGATTTTCTGCGATCCTCAACAATCAGGAACGGTTTTCTACTTCTGTCAAACAAGGGACAGTCTTCATCATGGATGCCACTGGACGGGAATATAAGGTCCTCATTGATCAGTGCCAGTCTCGTGAGGTGAGTGATGTTTATCTGACAATTCCATACTGGTCTCCTTTCATGCAATTTCCGTGGCAGCAATTGATGACCGTCCTTCATCAGGGAATCCTCCATCTGCTAAACGGCAGTAATTGGTACTGATTGGCGAAATGTCAGCGATATCAAAGTTATT
>JABCKH010000513.1:0-13241 GCA_018851285.1 Lyophyllum semitale | reverse complement strand
GATTAGAAAAAAGTGCTGCCGATGTTTTTCTATTCACGATTTGGTAGAAGTTTTGAAACTCCCAACAAATGATAGTACTCATTCGACCAATTCTTCAGGCCCTGTGACGTGTGGCGGCGCGCACGATCTCTTCAGCTCTTCAAGCTGGTCAAAAACTTGTGACGAAGCAGAAATCTCTTCAAAAAAGTTACTTCAAAGGCCGCGCAACGACGAAATTTTTGAACTTCCACCACGCTGTTCGGTCACTCTTGAGTCTTCAAGCTTTCAAGCCTCAGTGCGACAGGTGACAGACGCAAATTCTCTTCACTTCAAAGGTCCTTGTGACGTGTGACTGAAGACTAGGTCGAATGAGTACAGTATACAGGGTGAATCATCGTTAAAAGTACAGATACAGGTTCACATAATAAACATGGGTGGGGCTGGGGCAAATATTTCCGAGATCTTTTCCCGCCAGAGAACGACGAGAAGGCCGCTGAGGAAAAATATAAGCACAAGATTGAACTCTTGGGATCGCTGATAGACCCAATGATAACTCCACGTCTCGCACAATCTTGCATGCTGTGGGAGACAATATCAGCCTCAGTTTGTCTGCATGGAGGCGGATTGTTCACCTTGATCCTTGCAGCTTGCTCGAGTGATTTCTGGGTTCTCCACCGCATCACTGCCGAGTCGCAGTGAGATATTTCCTCGAGCTCGCGTATGTACGCCTCTGCGACTGGGAGGTAGTATAGGATCCTGCCTGGGGTGTTTCGTCTTGGTGCTACGTACGTTCAAAATCTGAGAAGCAAGCGAGGAAAGTTCAATGACAAGACTAACTTGGGTAGACAATATACGGGAATATCACGTCACGTCTGCACAACTCTATGCCTTGGGGAAATGTTTGCTCGAGGACATGTTCGGGAACAAAGCTTCGAAGAAGGGACCTCGGAAATTGAGCCGATGTCAAAACGTAGATATCAAAGCAGCTTACTATTTGCTGACGCATCCCTGGCAGCACCGGACACGACAGGCCCAGAACACTTGCTGGACATTCGGTGAGAGGCAAAACTGATCCATAGTTAATCAACTCAGTATTACTAGCAATGTTAACATTATCTACCACTCACATGACAATGTTCGTCGAAGGCGAGGCTGGCGTACTGTGGTTCAGTCATGTCCGATGGGCAGAATGGCAGGCCTTCCACATTAGAGAGCGTTGACTTCCAGACATATATCGATGATCGACACATAAGAATTTCCCGGAGTCTCTTTGATGTCCGTGATAGGTGTAGAAGATCTAGGGGATGAAGATGCGCAAAAATCTGAAGGCAATTCCTGTGATGAACAGTGTGTCTCTGGACTCAGACTCATACCTCGAACAGGATATCCAAGGGCATGATCTTTAGTGATCGTAACGCTCCAGCATGGTCTCGTTTAACGCCTTGCCTTCCACGCCGTTTTGTTCTTCGGAGATCGTGCTCGAAATAATCGAGGCTAGGAGGTGTCGGAGGCTCCGACTCGCTGGGATAGATCCAAGCACGAGCCTTGTAGCGGCCCGCTCGTCGTAGCATAGGTGTCGGAAGATGGCTAGTCATCGAGGAAATATAGAAGGGGGCAACATAGCAAAGACCCTGGATTTAGCGTCTTCAGAATCAATGGTACACTGACAGGCAGCTGATTTGAATCACATACATGTGACCACTAGCAGTAAACGGAGTAAATGCCCGAGGGCCAGGAGCCTAACATCTTGGGACTTCAATCAGCTGTAAGCCCGAGGCCGTACGCTGTGTAGATATATGCGAACGAACGGAAGTTTACTTCCGTTCGATCGATCGATATCACGATCAGGACGGACGAGGTCCGGGAGCATCATGATCATGGTTGCCAGTTGACTATCATTTGTACTAGTACTTACAGACCATCGATTCTTCAAGGCCAGAGAACGGAATTGCCGCTTTATAAATTGTTCATGCATGGTGTTAACAAACACCAGCTGCCCCGCGCTTGACTTATTAAGGAGTTCTCGGATTCTCCGAAAACGACTCGGACTGTTGTGATGCGTGAAGCTCTGGAGGTTCGAGTTGTGGTGCATAAACTTCCATTGAATCAGGCACTCGCTATCCTAGAATAAGTAATCGCGCTGCAGGAATATCCATCCAAGAATCAGAAACACGATGATGAATGTGTTGACTTCGCTCGAACGCTCGTGCACCCAATGGTTGCTCCAGTTTTCACACAGAGCCGCATGCTAAGGAACAAAACCAGAGAAGTCAGCATAGGCATCATTCGACGAAATTTTCTAGGCAGAAAGAACATACAGATAATCGGCGATTCTGCTCTTCTGTCTTCTCAATGCTCCATTGTTTTATGGTCATGTCGCTCCTTTGCAGTTGTCTGAGTTCACGAATATATCTTTCTGCGATAGGTAGATAGAACAGGATCCTGCCCGGTTTGTATGGCCGAGGTCCTGGCCGAGTGCGTTGTCAGTAGAGACGTGTGTCGAATAAGCTAGACTCACTGGGATATACGATATATGGAAATATTGCCTTGCTTTTGCTGTCCGCTGGAATTCGTTTCGTAAGATCATAGTCGGAGACAAAGCTAAGGAAAATTATTTTTAATTCCGTGCAGTACGACATCCCGCGGGAACCACGTACTTCTCCTCCATGCAGCCTTTGCAGCAACGCACGCGACAGCTCCAAAAGATGTCCTTGACACCTGGCGCCAGACAAAACTGAACACAGAGTGGGGTTACACGAATGCTTGATTTCCAACGGAATATAACGGACATGGCAGTGATCGTCGAACGCGAGGTTCACATATTGCGGTTCGGAAAGGTCAAGAGGACAAGGTGGGAGGCCGTACGCATTGCATATGGCGGCCTTCCAAACCGATAGGGTAGAGCGTCGCATAAGAATCGAACGCAGGGTCTTCGTGGTCCGCGCCAGGTGTAAGAGATCAACTGGGTGAAGGTTCCCAAAAATCTAGGACGCGGGAACTGAGATACCTCCTCTGTGGGGGGGGAGTGGCGACGTACCTCGAACAAGACGTCCAACGGAACCACCGTCAATCGTTGCCATAAGAAATCGGGGACGGCTGCATGATGTTTTACATGTCCCATCTCGAAGCCTTTCTGATTGTCAGAGAACATTAAAGCTAGCAGCAGACCAAGTTCAACGACACCCTCATCATTCCCCACCCGGGGTAGTATGTAAGTACTTGATTGCTATATTGCCTAGACCTGGACAGCGATGTGACAAAAGACAAGCGTGACATCATACAAACAGAATACAGCGAGCTCACAGAAGAAACACGAAAAATAATGGATCAATAACTTAGTCCTCCCAGCCATACATCTCTCTCTCCCGCTTCGCCCTCCTCATCTCCTTCCGCTCCGCATCGCTCATGCACGCCCACTCCGTAATGCCTCCCACGCTCTCGACCAACTCCTCTTCCCACTGCTCCTCCCGCTCCAGCTCCTTCTTCGTTTTCTTCTTCGGTGGAGGAGGCGGCAAGGGCGGAGGCGGGGTGCGCCTGTTAGGGTGCAACGGTGCGATGCGAGAAAGCGCGCTGCGCGACGCTTTGACGTACGGCGAATAGGCAGTACCGGGGGTGGACGGTCGCGCCGCGGAGCCTTGGCCGCGCGGGGCGGGAGAACAGAACGGCGAGCCGGGCTTGGAGTTGACACGGCGGATGAGGTCGGACATAGGGGTGGACTTCGTCCTGGGGGCAATAGTGTAGCGAGAGGATAGGCTGGGGAATAATGATTCGGGTTTTACGGGTAGTTTGGGATTCGTTGGGGTGTGCATGCTTAACTCCGCGGCAGGTTGAACGTTTTCCTGTTCAGTGTCTTAGAAAGAAAGAATACGTCTTATGACAAGATTGCGCACCTTAGTCGAGAGGCTTGATGGCGCCTCCTCTGTCGCATTGCTTGGCTCTGTGCTGTCTTCGATGTCACTATCGGCTACGGCAGTTGATTTGGGTGTCTTCTTTGCTTTCGCGGGTTTATCTTTGCCTTTGCCCTTCCCGCTCGCTTTCGCAGGGGTTTCCTTATATGAAGCAGGCTCAGCCGGATTCTGAGTCTCATCTTCGTCATCGGATACGACTCTCCGCTTCCCCTTTCCTTGGATCGTAGTGCGCCTCTTCGGTTCAGGATGATCCTCCTCCATTCCATTCGCGTCGACTTCGGCAAGATCTCTATCCACAGACTTTCGCTTTTTACTAGGCCCAGCTCTCACCGCGTCCTCGATGTCGGAATCTGGGACAGAGCTCAGCGAAGTCAACGTCTCCGGTTTCTTGGAACCACTTGTTGGCTTCGCCACGTCCTGGATTATCGTATCGTCATCCTCGTCGTCATCGATGAATTCGCGACTCTTGAAGACCTCCTTCTCCTTCGCTTTCCCTTTTCCCTTCCGCTGTTCAATGACGACTGCCACCTTCTTCGCAGGCGTTTTATTTGGCTTCGATTTAGCCTTCGTTCTACTTGTACCCCAGGCAGCGTCCTCGTTCTCGGCTTCGATGACTTTCTTCTTTCGTGGTTTCTTCGTTGCAGGGGTTTTCTTTGTTGAGTTTTCATTACCGGCACTAGTACTATAAACCGGATGGTTCACTTCGACCGAGGGAGAGGAGGATCCTGCGAAGAATGTAGGAGGAGGACCGGGAAGGGGAGGAGGTGGCATGCGTCGCGTGTCCACGTCCACGCTGCCTGGCTCTCGATCAGAATCAAGCTCGTCAATATTAGACATGAGGCGTTTCCGTTTCTTCTTGCCACTGGCGTATACGCTGAACAGCGATGATGGGGAAGAAGGAGGATCCGTATCGAGTTGGGGAAGTGTCACGATGGGAGGATGGTCGTACATAGTTGCGGTAGATGTCGGAGGGTCAGAAGGCGGTAGCTGAGAAGGTAAAAGTTTGAATGGGATTGGGAATTGATCATTAGGAATAGACGATGTGGGCATGGAGTCGGTTTGTTGGGATATAGCACCAGGAAGTGGAGATATTGGGTCTGAGCCCTTGCCCTGTTTAGATTTGCCGAGCGGCCTCGGACGAGGTCGACGCTTGGGGTCGGGAGTATCCACATCGTCGGAAACGGATTTGCTTTTCCCTGTCGCTTTGGCCTTGCCTGCTTTGGGCTCACCTGCAGCCTTACGCCGCGCCTTAGATGGAGGGAGAAGGTTGAAGTCGTCGTCATCCTCTGAGCTTAGTTCGATGACATCAGTCATCGAAACAACAAACTGCTGTGCTTGAGATTTCACGTTCCGGGAGCGCATCTTTGCACGATCGGCAATGTTCGACGTGCTAAAATCTGCATCCACATGAAAATCCGATGCAAAGGTGGAATTTGTAGGAGGTGAGATATTGCTGGAGGAGGTGGCATCAGCATCAGCATCATCCTTCTTCCCGAGTGGACGCGGTTTGGGACGTGGTTTTGGGACAGAGCTGGAGGTGGTAGGATTGCTGATGCTTGAGATAGGTGATGGTTTCGCTCGAGAAGTGTGAAACCCAGATAGAATGGTATCTTGAGTGATTTCGGGGGCTATTTTACCTTGAAGCAAAGCTCGAGCTACTCCACAGTATGTTGTAAGTCGAAGTTGTTTCATCGCATCACAAAAAATTACTGACCATTAGCTTTGGGTGCAGGAATAATAAGCCTGCTTTCTTCGTCCTCGCTGTCTGCAATTACCTCGTCGTCGTAAATGCTGGGGCCATCCATTGCTTGACTTGACCGTGAGCGACACGGAGATTGTGACAGTTTAGCGTCACTACATTGTGACAGTTCGCGTCTGGCAGGACGCCACGTGAAACCGTGCTGAAGTAAGCAGGGATATCTCATTCCCTCATGTCCTCAGCGGCCGATCGCCGTAATTCGGGCATCCCGCGCCCGCCTTCCTCATCTCTCAACCCAACATCTCCCGCTCTTTCCACTCCAACGACCCCCAATGCAAACTTGCCAGCCGAGCAAGCAAATGTGCTGCATTCGCCTCCCAGTCGACGATCTGCTCCTTCTACCCCGCCTCCCCAGAAAGCCCGTGCAAGAGATTTGCTAAGAAAACATTATGGCTTGGGCGTGGGGCCTCCCCCGCCATTGCCTGGTAAAGCTTCTGTAGACCCAATGAATCTCGGTGCGTAAGCAGTAATATCTATAATGGATATAGCTTCATACCTCGATTGATAGACTCGACCACTTTCGATGCCAAGACATACTATGAACAACTAATAACGACTTCGTCATTACCAGCCTTGTTAAAGAGAGAGAATGAACTCCTTACTGGTACTTTTTTTCTTGGATCACACCGAATTCGTGCTCAGTGTTGAGTCCAGAAATACGAGAGCTGGATAGCGAGAGGCAATCTCTGGTCTATAACCATCATCACGAGTTGATAGCTGCCAGTGATACTATCGGAGCCGTAAGTTATTTCTATATTTTCTGAATTTCCTGCATCTTCACACCACATTACCAGATGAAAACGCGAGCGGAAAGCCTCGACGCAGACTTGGACCTACTCAAAGTCGCATTTTCAGAGATTTCACGGATATCATCCGAAGTAGCTATCGAAAATAGCTCAATTGATCCTCCAAGATCTCCGTCATGACCCAGCCGCTCATATATCTCACCACGTTGCGCCTGACATTTCAGTTGCTTTACACCATTATATTATGATACAGGATAATTTGGACAATAAAATCGAAGATAATACCCGCAACCGACGCCCTACGGTTCTCTCCTGTATCATGGCCGTCTTGGAGCCCACATCTCTGGCTGCCAGTTCGATCCTCCACGGTGAATCAGCCGCGTGATGTACAGCTCTCCACCGATAATCCCCTGCTTCTTATCTGTTCGTGCGCCGATTGTCCAATCTATATAGCCCCTGTCCACGGGAACCTTTTTTCTCTACCAACGTACGTCAGGACAGAAACCGTCAGAAGGGAGAACGTGGCTCACATAAATCTCGTATGTGAATTCCAGCATGAGGTTCGCAATGAGCGTAAGGGCAAGTTCGCGCGTGAGCTTGCCACCTTGGGTCTTTATCCGCTTCTGTAGAGGTGTAGAGCTGTAGCCCGGCCACTACATGACAAATCAGCACCGCTCCTACACTGATTAGTGAACAACAAGCCTCACCAAGATCCACAGCTTGATCTCCCTGTCACCAGCAACAGCGAACACAGCGTCATCTGCACCCACAATCGCAGGTGGATATGCGCTATGTGCAACCTTGCCTATCCGCATGCCAAGCTCTGGGATGTTCGCCGACTGGAACGTAATGGGTTGGTACCGGAAGTAGGGGTCGGAGCCCCATTTCTTGGGTTCGTCTTCGCGGTACTCGGGCTGTGGGACGAGGACGTGGTTTGTTGGACCCGTTGGGAGTGGTCTGGGCACTCGCAGTAATTGCTGTTGGGGTACTAGCTCCTCTGGATAGTATTGCCCGTGAACGCCTCTCGTGCTCCGGCTGGGAGACACCGGGGTCTGGGAATTGGACCGGGTTCGTCCTTGGGAGCGAGGAGAATCGTATTGGGAGGCAGGGTAGGCGGTTGCGCTGGTTCGGTTCTTGTGTATGGACTGCAGCAGATCGTCAGTGGTGGTGCGTGAGAAGGCTATGACGGACGAACATGGGAACGATTCCTAGGGCTGCTCGTCACGCTTGAGAAGTCCAATGCACCCGAGAGCGTAGAGTATGAAGAGACGGGAATAGCTGGTTCGTGACGCACGACATTCGGCTGGAGTATATTCGAAGGTACCGACGAATATGGTTGCGCGTACTGGGTGTAAGCACTGACTTCAGTCTGAGACCAGTGCTGGGACGTGTAAACGTAGGACATTGTTTGTTGACTTCAGAGCAACCAGACTTGTGAATTTAAAGGGCTCATACTGGCCAAGGTGCGTCAAGGCCACTTCTCCCGTCGCATTGACCAGGCAACTCTGGACATAGGACTGGCCAGTTGATTAGGCTGCCACCCATTGAGAGTTTCCTAATCCGACGTGAAGTGGCCATGGATTATGGCCGGAACAGAGTATTAGCCCCCTTTGAAATTGAAGTTCGTTGATAGGGCCAGTGCGTTCGCCCATTCAAGGAGATGTAGAGAGGGAAAGGTGACGCAGTGAACAAAGCAAGGTCGGGCCCATCGGGCCCGGGGTGAAGTGATCGCGCGTTCTTTCAATCGCTTTCACTCAAAGTTCTGGCTTTGGTTGTGTTCCCGAAAATTCTCGCACCGCTGGACAGAAACAATGATCACGACTGAAGCCAGACAAAAGATAGCGATGTAAAGGTCAAAACAATGTTCAACTCATAGAAGAATAAGATTCATCCAGCGATTCGAAATATATCGTGCTATTGTGGTCATTGGCCCACGCGGTGACACCTGTAGTTGAATATGGCCATGGGGCTTGGTCTGCTGTACAGGTTGCGAAAAGGATCGCGATTACATAAATTACGGACACCCATATTTATCGAATGAGGATCATCCATGCCAGGATGAAGTAGAAGAGGCTGCAATGGGAGGGGTCAATGCAATACATGAGTGGCGAGCTCGGAGTCGACTCACAGCAGAGGGTATACAGCGAGCAGGATTCTTTGCTGTTCGATTTTGGTGCCGTCCAGGAAATTGACAGACGCTGTATATAAAGTTACCGGTTGAGAGAGCATGCTGAAGAAAGGGAAGGAAAATATTACCCCATATACACCACGCCCAGCATAGCAAGGCGACAGGTGCCCTGACATATATTACATGCACGAAGCACGCGACCAAGGCAGCAATGTTCAGAGGAGCTACACAGTAACCAAGAACACACAATCCCTGGAAGAACGATCTGTGTTGCCGTTCAGGGTCAGTTTACTGAGGACAGGAAGTTGTGCTCACACTCGGCCTCCCAAGAGCTATCACCGGAAATCGCGTGAGTTGCTGCCTCACACATTATTAAAAGAGCAGATCACCTTTGCTTGAACAGTAACCGCCAAAGCACCTAGCGAGCATATAACAATGACGCTGGTGAAGACACCTAAGGCTTGGCTAGCCGGCGCCTGGAATTGACCAAGTAAGACGACGGCGAAGTCGAGGTAATAGCAGTACGCACATTGATACTGAGCATGATTCCAAGGGTAAGACATAAGATTAGAGGTCCCCACAGATCCCAGTCGCTGTATTTCGTTTGAGCCATTGGATGAAGGTTGACAGAATGTCGCTTACCGAAGAACTTCTCGGCCACTCGTTTTCCGCGGATAAAGCACCTGTACTAACTTTGCGTAAATCGAGAAGAGGTCGCGAGCCTGAATTTATCTGTGAGAAAAGGGTTCTGCTAATGAAACACACGCACAATGGTTGTTGTGACAGGTTCGTCGAGCGTCTCGACACCGGAATATCTGCGCAGAGTCATCACAAGGGTTACAGTGCCATTTAGGTCTGACATACCGTGTTTCAACCTGGATCCCCCCTACCGTTTGTCTTGATGGTCTCGCAGCACCATTAGCAGAACTACCAATGTTTCCTGACAGAACAGGGCTGGAAGCCCGGGCCGAGCTCGAAGGGGGGGCCAGCTGATCTTGTTCTCGCGCTCGCGCTTTCCCTTTGTCTGGTGGTGAGGCGATGCTTGGGTGTGTGAAGCCAGGGATGTCATCCTCGTCAAGGTCGTCGTCGTCGTCTGCAACAAATCTGACTCTTAGTATGCGCAGAAGCGGTAAGCCCTTGTATATCTGACCTGCTTGAATGAACAGCGAGTTTCCTGTGAGTGGAGTGCTTGTCCTGGCGGAATTCATCGTCATTGGCGTTGACCTCCGTTGTGCCACGCAGCTCAGCGCGTTAAATCATAACGTCACGTCACGACCAGGGTCACAGGCGGAGTTGGAAGTTTTGCCAAATTGAGATGACTGACGCGTCCTTGTCTACAACTCTTCCACCTTAATCTACAAGATGGTACGGTTTACTGCGTTTAGTTCCTATTCATTCTGAAAATTTGCTCTAGGGAAACACACCTTCCTCAAACCCACCCGCAGACGGAGCTCCTCCCGCGGATAATAAGGACAAGAAAGAGCAGCAAGAGCAGCAACCGCAGAAAAAGAAATGGGAGCCGCCTCTCCCCACTCGCGTTGGCAAGAAGAAGAGACGCGGTCCGTCTTCTTCCTCGAAGCTTCCGGCGGTCTTCCCGACGACGCGCTGTCGTCTCAAACTCCTGAAGATGGAACGCATCAAGGATTATCTTCTGTTGGAGGAAGAGTTTGTGCAGAACCAGGAGCGTCTGAAGCCGGAGGCCACTCGTGAGGAGAAGAATGAGGAGGACAGGTCTAAGGTCGACAACTTACGAGGAAGTCCGATGGCTGTTGGAACCATGGAAGAAATTATCGACGACGACCATGCCATTATCAGCACTGCGTCGGGGCCGGAGTCATACGTCTCCATCATGTCGTACGTCGACAAGGATCTCTTGGAGCCCGGATGTCAGGTCCTGCTTCACCACAAGACACAGGCCATAGTCGGTGTGCTACAAGACGATGCGGACCCTCTGGTCAGCATCATGAAACTTGACAAAGCCCCGACAGAAAGCTATGCCGACATTGGTGGACTTGAAGCCCAGATCCAAGAAATCAAGGTACGAGCTAACCTTCATAATCACTGAGTGCTACTCTCACCGTTCAACCAGGAATCCGTTGAACTACCTCTCACACATCCGGAACTCTACGAAGAAATGGGCATCAAGCCTCCGAAGGGTGTTATTCTGTATGGCGTACCTGGAACGGGCAAGACCCTGCTCGCCAAAGCCGTAGCCAACCAAACATCCGCTACCTTCCTGCGTGTTGTTGGTTCTGAACTTATCCAGAAATACCTTGGTGACGGCCCAAAGCTTGTTCGCGAAATGTTCCGCGTCGCAGAAGACCATGCTCCAAGTATCATATTCATAGATGAGATTGACGCTATTGGTACTAAACGGTGCGTTCCCTCGAGCAATATCCCGCTTGGAAATCAACTGATGACATATACCACGTAGGTACGACTCAACATCGGGTGGTGAACGAGAAATTCAACGGACGATGTTGGAGCTATTGAACCAACTGGACGGTTTCGATACCCGTGGCGACGTCAAGGTCATTATGGCAACAAACAGGATCGAGTCCTTGGACCCCGCCCTCATTCGTCCTGGACGTATTGATCGCAAGATCGAATTCCCGTTGCCCGACAACAAGACGAAGCGGCATATCTTCAGGTGCGTAATATCTTTGCACCCAACGCGCTCGCAGTAACTGATATTGGTTGATCAGATTGCATACATCACGAATGAGTCTCGGTGCCGACGTTGACTTGGAAGAGTTCGTCACGGCCAAGGACGACTTGTCTGGCGCCGATATCAAGGCGGTGTGCACAGAAGCCGGTCTTCTCGCTCTTCGAGAACGGCGGATGCGGGTCACCAAGGCTGATTTCACAGCAGCGAGGGAGAAGGTTAGTTGTATAATTCTTCACTTTGCTTGGTACTAACGCAGCTTTGCTTCTTCACAGGTGTTGTACCGGAAGAACGAGGGTACGCCCGAAGGTCTCTACTTGTAGTTGTAATGCTGTTTGGCTTTCTCTTTTACTCTTCTATATTATATTGCCTTCATCTGACCTTTGAAACTCGACAAATCGTGAATTACGAATGTGTCAAACCACCTCCCGACACCACTACCACCTATACCCTCCTCCAGCGACTCGTCCAAAGTTAGTTCAAGTGACTTCTGAAGTGGCACGGTCTGTCGGGTGTCACCACCCGTACGTCCCTCTCTAAATGGTACTACTCATGATGCCCCCCGCCTGCTTGTAATTCATTGAAGAATTATGCCATGTACTACATAGGTTGGTTTTCATTTGCAGCAATTGGAGTGCTCTGGGCGTTCTTGGATATGATATCTTAAATTCGCACTGCAAGGCCGATGGCTGTTGGGCGTTCGACGTTACATAATCGGCTTCCTGGGCAATATTCGTTGTCTTCTCCAAGTCTTCTCAGATCACAGCAATAGAAAGAAGCATCTAACTGAGTCCCGACCTCAGCACTGCCGCATACGGTTGTGGATCCAATGGCTTAAAACGGCATAGCTCCTCATTAATAACCCCGCTGCCACATCCATATGGTGTGACAAGGTTAACTCTGGTTAACTACAGTCTACTGTTAACTAACAGCGAACGTTGTAACCTCCCTCGGCGTTTTCAGACCTAAAATCTCAAACGCCGGGATCGCCTCTGATCGCCTCCTCCAACCCAACAGCCGAGGTGTGGTATAAAAGCATAACTGTTGGCCATGCAGGATCTTCAGCAACCCGCACTCACATTCCTTGAAATCCACAATGAAGTTCGCCATCTCCGCTGTTATCGTTTCTCTTGCTGGTCTCGCGGCTGCCTCTGTTAACGTCCCCCGTCAGAGCTGCCCTCAGGCGAGCAGATTCGGTGTCCTCACCGTCTCCCCGACCACGCCGCTCAAGGCTGGTGACGTATGTCCTCATAGCTACCACCAGGACAGGATTTATTCACTAACGCCACATATAGAACCTTAACGTCCACGTTGACCTGAGCTGCGCCGTCCACACCTTTGGCATCGTTCCCCGGTTCCTTGACTACACCATTGTCGTCCCCGCGGCGCAGAACAACGGCCACGAACCCCCGATCGTCGTCGCGCGCCGTCAGCTCCTGCCTGGCGCCACCTCCGACACCTTCACTGTCAAGGTAGGCCGCCCATTGATTCTGTTCGCATGTCATGTACAGTCGTTGAAACTTTCTCCTACAGGTCCCCCACGCGTTCTACTTCGCCTCCGCACCGTACCAGCTCGTTTTCACGAACACTTACCCTGTCAAAGGCACCGACGGCAGCGAGGTCTTGCAGCAAGGCAGCATCTCTGCTCCCCTCTCCATCCTTGCCTGAGAGAAGTCAAGAATTTGATACCCTAATTTATCATGGACGATTGACGTGTGGTAGTTTCAGTCATTAGTGTGCGCCTCGCTTAGCACCCAATTATAATAATATAAAGTCACTCGTTTGATCTTCCAAATCCCTTGATCTGAGTGCTCAACGTTCAAGCATCACGATGTCAGGTAGCTAGGTAGTCGCATGCGAATCAGTTGATTTCGGCATACCCAGGGTTGCCTAGTCTCGACACCAGCCGTTACGGATTTGGTACAATGTTGGGGTGTAATTATCGTAACGTCTGGAAGGGAAGAACCGTGATCTAGTATAGGAGGATTTGAGACTCCGACATTTTCTAAATTAGGTATCTAATCCGCGTTCCACCATTGAGCGCGTTCAACAAGGC